>CM033713.1:37645523-37819925 GCA_019671005.1 Hibiscus mutabilis | reverse complement strand
AGTAAGTATTAGTTGATCTTGCTCTCGTTTTCAGTTTTGCAAAATACAATCTCATACACATGTTTATGGTTTTGATTACTTATTGTTATATGCATGTTTTAGAAATGAAAGATGTTGCAAATGATCATATATGTTGATTATTGAGAAAGGCAAATGGTTTATGAAAAGAATTTTGAGAATGCTAAAATACATGGTTTAATGTATTGGAAATTGGTTTAATTTGATGCATATGTAAAACAGTAAGTTAATGTGGTTTTATAGAGTATATTGGTAAGTGGCTGAGATTAAAAGGTATTGGATATAACTAGCCATAGGGTTTAAAGTGCACTATAATAAGTTGCCTCATGAGTGTCGAGGGGTTAAGAGCGTGCCATGCTCCACCATGAGAATTGCAGTGGTCGAGGGGTCAAGAGTGTGCCAATTCTCCCGCTGGTGGATTTATACATCATAACCATTGAGGGTTGCTTTGGTTCGAGGATGTATGTGAAGTGGTCGAAGGAACCACTTGGGAAATCCGTGTATTGATGTGTTTTTATAAATAGATGGAAATGGTTTTTGAGTCACTGGAATGCCAATATATGATATAATGTATCATGAGAAATGGATTATATTTTGTATAATATGGTTTATACTTGAGATGCTCTTTAAGCTTGCTATTTAGAAATTTTGGCATGAGAAAGCTTAAATTGAGTTTGTGCTAGAAACCCATGATACATGTGTTGCAATTGTTTAAAAGTGAATATTTGCAAAGATTATAGAAGCATGAGATGTTTTGGCTTGAGCTTTGATACTTATTTGAAAACAAGATGGTTTTAAATGTATTGATGAGTGTTTTTGAGATTCCCTCACTAGGCTTAATAAGCTTACACTCTCCTTTCTCATCAATGCAAAGAAGTAGATCCTTTGGACTGCAAGCAAGCAATGGGAAATCCAATAGCAAAGTAATTTCAAGTATGGTTTTACAAATACTATGTAGTAATAAGAGGCATTGTGACCAAGTCGTAATTGGGAGGGTTGTTTTGGTTACCCCCTGGTTTGTACAAGTTACATCTGATGTTTTGGACTTGTATGATGTTAAATATCTTGCTTTGGGGGGTTGAGATGTGTTTTGCATGCTTGGGTAGAGATCATGCCTATAGGATCTTGATTGGATATGCTATGATGTGAATGATCCTCTACCATGCCTACATGATTGTGGAAATGATGCTTGAAGTGTTGTATGATGTTTAGGTAATGTTTGAAGTGTGTTAGATTGAGCCAAAGTGTCATATGTCCAACCAAGAGGTCATTACAGGTCAGTCCGTACAGGTACGGGTCCTTAGTGATCGGTACGCGGGGCCTGTCTCGGCTCAATTCTGTGCAAAAATGCACAGGCGTGCTAGTACGCCTTATGGCCGTACGGGCAACCGTATCGGTACGCCCTTTAGCCACTAGAATCTTTTGTTTCGAAATTGAATACCCGTATCGATACGCTTAAGGATCATACCGATACCCTTTTGTAAAATACACCCTTTGCGATACGGATAGGGGCCGTACCGATACGCAAGCCATTAATTCTAGTATTAGGCTATATGAAGTTTGAATCTTTGCAGTTTAGTCCATGTTTCTTGATCATGCAATTAAATGAGTTTTGATGATTGTTTTAAGTTGAAATTTAATTGGTATGCATGAAACCTGACTAATTAAGGATTAGTAACATTGATTTTAAGGAAGTCCTCATAATTTTTATAAATTGCAATTTGGTCTTTGAAGTGTAATCTTGATCGATTGGATGTCAATTCGACGTCCGATTGAGTTGTAAATTTCACCGCTGCCAACATGATCACCTTAGGACTTAATTATGCATTTAGATAAGATAAATGAAAAAATGGACCATTCTCAATTTAATTCTTTTGGGTTTGTCTCGGCAAACCCAATATAGCTCGCTCGGTTTAGTCTAGCGATTAGACTAGGTCAAGGGGTTACATTTGTTGGTACTAGAGGCAGCAGAGGAGTGGTTCACTAGTAATAAGAGGATTCTTGGACAGAAGGAGTGTACGGATGTTCGTAAGTTGGGTTGTATAGTATCTTTGCTTTAGGGAGATGCTTATAGCTAATGGACGAATTCTATCGCGGGTATAGCACCTGCATATGTGATGTGGGAGTTCTTTTGTGATGTTTTCTGGAAAAAGTATCTGGGTTCTCGTTACCAAGATGGAAAGACGCGGGAGTTTATGGCATTGGTACAAGGGAGTATATCCGTGTCCAAGTATAAGGTTCAGATTGTTCGGTTGAGCCAGTATGCACTTGAGTTGATTCCTGATGAGAGACAATGATGTGATCATTTACGGTATGGGTTGGTTAAGGAAGTAAATATGTATATGCTGGCTACAGATTATACAAAGTTTGATGTCTTGGTTTCCCGAGCTAAGGACATATAGAATAATTTGGGATTATCCTCTAGATCGGGGAGTTCTTCTACTGGGAAGAGGATTATTGAGTCAGATGTTGGTAGAGATCGATATAAAAAGCATAAGGATAAGAGATATCGTCCTGATCCGAGACGTGGTGGGAGTAGTGCTGGGCATGGACAACACAGTCAGAACACCTTTGTTCGAGCACCTGAGTGTGGGCGTTGTGGTAGGAGACATTCGGGAGAGTGTTGGGGTACCATTGGTACATGCTGGAACTGTGGTTCACGAGATCACATTAGGCATGATTGTCCACAGTTGGTTAGAGATGGACATGCCCCTGCACCTACTGTTGTACCAAAGAGAGGTTGTGGGCGCGATCGAGGTAATTTTAAGCGTAGGGAAGAAGGCCAGAGGACGGTTGCTCATACTGTGGCGGTTCAACCTGAGGAGGTGGACCGACGAGGATCTACACGCATCGTGTAGGAAGGAATGATACAGATGTGATTACAGGTAAATTTACTTTGCAGTCCATACCATTGCTTTCTTTGATAGATTATGATTTTACAAATTCATACATCTTGCGCGAACATACACGTTTGCTTGATATACCTTGGACCATTTTAAATACAAAAATGCATTACTTATCTCTACATAATTTAAAATAAAATATATATTAAAAAATTGATTAGGACTAGATATTTGGTTATAAAAAATCTAGTCCAGACTAGATCCGATTACTTGGAAAAAATCACGGGTCGAGTACCCGACCCAATCAAGTAATATTTTTCCAGAGAAATATTCAATTTTTAAGGTTCTGATCGTCGGATCATCAGGCCGGGTCACCCGGATCAAGTATTTTTGAACACCCCTACTTGACACCGTTAATCTTAAAGTACATTTTAAAACAAGAAAACAAAGTATAAGTGATCGTACATTGCATAGTTAGAAAGTAGAACATCACATTGACAAAAATGAGAATATACATAGATCATTTGTGTCATTATCTCATAAATCATTGACTTAAATCGAACTTAAAATTTCAAAAAGTTTCAAGTCATTGCCCATTCGATTCGAACCCTAAACAACCGGTAGTTGAATTCAACAGTGAGTGCTGCGACAGCTACAATCTTCCAAACTATTCCAGTCTTTTTTCCCTTTTAAACTCTCTTACTAGTTACTCCCATGCCCATCCATCCATGACGCAGAAACTAACAATGCCATTTTCAAAGCTCTCCCTTTTCTTCTCATCGCTCCTTCTTTCCTTTCTCTTCCTCAACTCCCTCGTCTCCTGTGACACTGGTAACCTTTCTTTCCTCTTTTTCAACTCTGGATCTGGGTTTTCCCCCCTTTTTTCTTTGTTGCTTGAGCTTTGAGTTCTCTTGGGTTCATCTGAAATCTGTGTACTTTTTTATTAGTTATTGTTTTTTTTTTTTCTTTCTTGTTTGGTTATTGAATGTTGATATTTTTGCTTTTCTTAGACTTGATACATCCATATTATTATGAACCCATTTTAGACTTCAATTGGATGCATCTAGTTGAATTTTCAAAATCTGATTTTGCTCATTATTAACTTAAATGTAATTGAAAATGGTGTTCCCTTATAGTTTTCAGGAACTTCGTAGATCCTTTTACTTGTGGATAATACAGTTGATCCCACATAAAATCTATGGCAATCTGATCTCCCAATAATGAGTAGATCCGGCCATGCTAAAATTTACACCAACACCTTTCAATTACATCCGGATCTGAATAACACCAGCAGAGTTTAATTTCAAATATGCTTTTCAATTTTTCAGCCTGTCTTCTTGTCGCCTTGAAATGTGTCTTAGAAATGCAGGCAAATTCCCAGCGTAGTGCAGATTTCAAGTTGCCCTTTGTAATTGAGCTGAGCCCGGAGAGTTTTATTTTATCTCGAATTTAGAAAATTATAATTGATCAAGTTCAAGTCGAACTCAAGCTTCACATTATTTGGGCTTGGTTCGGTGCGATTGCAACTCTAAACTTACCCATGAACTCTGACATATCAGAACTTGTCTCATATGAACCAAAAGAAAATAAACTAGGGGGCAGCTCAAATAGGCTTTTTTGGAGTGTCTTCAGTGCATCCATATAGCTAGAATCTGGGCTTGTATTGATTAACAAGTGTTCTTTTTCTCTGATATCCTAAGTTGACCGATGAAGTTTTGGTTTTTGTATTCATTAATTGGTTCGACTTTTGAGTAATTTCATAAGTTGCACTACTGTATCTTTCTTACATTTTGTTGTTCAGCAAGACAGCTACAATAGCATGGATTATAATTTTATTTTGCTGGAAATTTTCTGCCATGTAGCTATAGTTTTCTTCTTATTTCAAGAAAGAAAGAAATTGATATTCTTTGCATTTTGATTCATACCCGAAATTATTTATTTGTTCACTAGATTCCATATTGTCCATCCACAGATGAGGATGATAATCTTTTTAAAGGCATAAACAATTACCGGGCGTCATTGAACTTGACAATTCTGAAGAAAAATGACAATGCCGAGTGTCTTGCCGATGCACTGGCAGATCAATTTAAGAACCAACCTTGCACAAACTCAACTGGTGCCAACACTGTTCCTGGTACTGAACAGCAGTTTGCCAACTACCCTAACCTTTTGGCCAAATGCCATTTGAATGTCTCCGACACGAGGGATGGAGCAATAATGCCTGCTTGTGTTCCTAACCTAGTTCCGAATATTGTGCTCACAAACTTTACAGAATCTCAATACTCTGGAAACCTCAATGACACCAAGTATACAGGAGTTGGGATCGGATCCGACGGAGACTGGATACTTGTTGTTCTCACAACAGGCACACCTGAAGGAAGTTATTCGCCGGCTACAGGTGCTGCTGGTTTGGTTTGTGAGATCAGTCTAGTTCATCACGTCCTACTCCTCCTGGTGGCTGTTTTTACTTGTTATAAGCACTGATTTCTCATTTACGGCTCCGTTATTTATTTGCAGAGGGTAAGAAAAGAACCATGTCCATTTGTTTTAAAAGATAGAAAACTAAGAATCACCTCACATATACGCATTTCCTTTCGGTGAATGGAGGCAATCCATTTGTAGATTGATGCTGTGATGTTGTCACTCATGCTACCATTTTAGAAAGGATTGGTCATCATATTATTCTTGTTGTCATCTGTTTGTCTTGTTACTCTAGTTTTGGGAATGCCTTTTTTTTTTTCTGTTTTCCATCGCCGTATTAGAAATCAGAGAGAAGCTTTTTTTTTTTTTTTTTGGATAAGTGAAGCTGAAAAGAAAGTATAATGTATAATGCTGGAAACACTAGCATTTGATGGAAACTATTTACACATTCTATCAATTTAGACTCATTAATTAAAAATAATTTATTTTTTCTTTAATTATTAAATTATCAATTTGGTCTCATTCTCCACTATCAATTTAGACTCATTTTTAAGGAGAATTTACCTTAATATTGCTCAAATTTTTTTTTTACACAAATATAGCACAAACTAGATTATTTACACAAATATTGTACATTCTACAGAGAAAGTGAAAATGATAGTAAAAGATTCCGTCTATGAACAGTAAATTTATTTTTTGAATAAAAAATTAAAGTAGATTATATCGGATATTAACTTTGAACAATAAATACCAAAGTCGGATTCTTTTAGAGCTGAGTGTGGAGCGCAGTCCACATGGCAGCCATCCATGGTAGTCATTGTTCAAAGACGGAACAAGAGCCCACCGTCTTGACATAAATGAGTAGAGGGTGCAGTGGGCAATGGGCAAATATAGGGTTGCATGCGTGTAAGGGGTAAAAGGTGATCTAGGGATATAGGTTTTGGGAATGAAAAATGGTAGGGTGTTAGTAAGTTGGGATTACAAATTTATTTTAAATTATGTAGGGGTAGAGTAAAATTTTGGATTAAAAACTTATTAGTGTTATTTAAAGAGGGGTATGGGTAGGTAAGGGAAAAATTATGCTTTTTTTGTTAAATAGGTGAGGTTAAAGGTAAGTTGTTAGAGAAAAATTTGAGTAAAGAAAGAGAAGAAGTGGAAGAAAGTTGTGGAGAGCATATTGTAAGTAGGTTCCAAATTTTAATTTGTTATTAGTTAATATTATTTTTTAGTTTTGTTTTTAAGTTTATATAATTCGCTTTATTTTGTATTGATGTAAGTTAATTTAGTTTATAATTTTTACATTATCCATCTAACATTTTAAGATTTTAACATTTAAAATTTATGTTAGATCTCTAAATAGTTTATTTTTGTTTAGGATTTTAGTGGTTTTCAAATAGATAAAATATTCGTAATAATATACTACAATTAGTATTTTTGATAAATTAGTATAATTTTAGAAAGTATATTCAAATAAATAATTACTCTAATTTTATAGTATATGGTAATTAAAGAAAAATAATTGCGTATGTAGTATGTTTAAACTTTATTGTTATTTATTGGTTAAAATTAGGATTAGTGACATTAATTAAAATTTTAGTATGTTTATTTTGATTTGTGTATTTTGATTAAAAATATATATTGTTTTGAACATACAAAGAAAATGAGCAACAATAGATTTATGGCGATTGTTCATTACAATGGACTAGTTGTGAAAACTAAATGTCAGAGTTGTATTTGAATCTGAAAGCACTACGAAGATGAGATTTGAAAAGGAAATCAATCTTAGAGAAATGAAGGAGAAGATATCTCAAAAAATTGGAGCTGAGATTCATGGTTTGCGGTACTGGTGGTTGACATATCACAATCTAGTCAGATATTCTGCAATAACTCTCCAAGATGATACTAGTGTTGAAATAAAGATTGCAGAGCATGAATATATGGATATTCAAAAGATCAAGTTGTTTGTTGAGGTGCGTGATGTTCCCGACCCATCCAGAAACGTAGTTGGAAAATCTGCTCAAATGGGTTTCGGTAATGAGATTGATATGTCCGGAGGTAGTTTTGTCGCAATTTTAGCAAGTTGGACATCAAGTGCATTTCATCCAGATGAGCCTTCGACATATGCAGTATCATACGAGCTGACTATTGATGCTAATGTGGAAAACCTACGAGGTCGATGGGGAAAAACACTTGAAGATTTCAGCGAAGATAAAGATATTGGGATCCCGATTTGTTCCCTGATAACGTTGGTGACGCCCCTAATTTTGGTGTTGGAGAATACATTTTTATCGGGGAAGTGTAACGCCCGATTTTAGGGCTTAGCGGTTTGGTGGTTTATTAAATGGTCCGGTGGACCGGAGTAGGGATTAAAGTCGGTTTCGGGACCGTATATTTTTTGGTAAGATTAAAATGTGGAAAAATAGTTAAAAATCATCTTTTAATATATATTGATTTTTGGTGGAATAAATTTTGATAAATGGAATTTGGAAATGTGACATTTTGGTTAGTGACCAAATGCGATTTTTGAAAACTGTTTTAAAGTGACTAAAATGAAAAGGGTCAAATTCTTAGAATCTTTAAGGAGCTAAATTACCAAGTTTTTGCTGGTGGTTTCTCCCTTCAATTAAATCATTTTAAACATGTGTTTTAAAGGTGGTTTAAGAGGGATTAAAATATCTAAGTTAGTTATTAGCTTTTAAAGAAAATTTATGTAACTTTTTCCTAAACCTTTTCTCTCAACTTCTTTTCTGCCAAACAATTAGAATTTCATCAAAATCCAGAGCTGAGAGATTCTTTTCACTCAGATTATTGATTTTAACTTGATTCTTTAACTTTGTTTTGCAAAATCTCATTGAAATCTTATGTTTTCTTAGCTTTTCACCAATCAATTGAGGGAGAAACTTCACAATAGGGGTAAGGTCCGAGATCTCCTTTATTGTATGATTCTTTACTGAAATTCTCAAGCATTTGATACTTGTTTTTGTGTTTCTAATCTAATTTTGACGATTTTCTAATGTTTAATTGAGTTATTTGGGGAAAATGAGTTAATTCACGGATTGGATCTAATTTATAGTAATTAAGGATGCTTTGATTTATATTTTGGATGTTTACTAATGTTGATAAGTGATTTTTATCAATGGAATCTCGAAACTTAAGAATCTCTATTTGTTTAGGTTGTTAGTTTTGAGGTTTTGTGGTGTTTCTATGGTTGTAAGGTTGCTGGAGGTGGTAGGTTGATTTGGATCTATTTTTAGATGTGTTTTGATGTTGAAAGTGATGCTAGATTGATAGATGTTGGCTGGGTTATGAATCGAAGTGTTTTGGTTATGTTTTCGGTTGTTGTGGAGGGTTAATTGTGAAGGTTTTGTGGAAATCCGAGAAGGATTGTAGTTGCTATGTTTAGAATGCATTATAATGCATTAATCCTATGTTGTTTCATGGTAAAACAAGGGAGGTTGATCCGGAGGTGATTGGAGAAGCGTTGGAGGTTTCAGATACTTGATTTCGCGTCGATGAATCGAGGTTTCGGGTATCGATGAGTGAAAACGTGGTTTAAAGCATTTTGATGTTATGGGAATAGAGTTTTGGGAGTTAAGGTAGAGCTTGAAACGCTTACCTAGACTCAGAAGTAAGTATAAAGTGGTTTTACTCTCTCAGTCGTGGTTGTTCGAGTGATTTTATGCATTTGGTTTTAATGTTCATGTACCTACTGTTTAAACATGTTTTAAAGTATTCGATATACTGTTTTTAAGCATGTTTTGTTGAAGAATGCACAAGGCAAGTGATCCTTGTAAGTATGGTTTATACTTGCGTTTTTAAGCGTGGTTGTTGCTTTGGAAATGGCATGATTAATGCTTGGTAAAATAGTGAGGTAAATATTATTTTGTTAATTATATTGGCAAGTGATGTGGTTTTAAAATTGTTATCGGGTATAGTTGGCCTTCCATAGGATTGAGTGCACTGTAAATAAGTCGCCTTGGATGTTGAAGGGTTTATACGGCGTACCGAATACTCCATCCAAGTACCCTAATGATAGAGGGGCTAAACAGTACCGAAAACTCCCGTTAGTGGATTAAGCGTCTAACCGATGATTGGGGTGGGTGTCCCTGTGGGTTGAAAGTGTACCCGGCTGTTATTGTACCGCGATTGTGATTGTATCGCTATTCCAGTTGAGATGGCTTGAAGTGTTGGGTTAACACTTTTTGAATCCGTGTATCTGATGAACTCTTTTGTTAATGGACTTGTTTAATGATCACTTGTCAGCCAATATAATTGTTAATGTATCATTGAAATGTTTTTACGTTGTATAATGTGATTTATACATGTTTCTCCTTGATCTATGCATTTGGTAGTAATGCATGGGAAGGCTTAAGTAGAGGGATAGCAATGTGACTTGCTATTGATTAATGATACATGTAGCATATGGTTTAATATGCTGATTTTAATGATGTAAAGTGCATGTTTTAAAAAGGGCATGACGTTTTAAAGGATGATGTAAAGTAAATGGTTTAAATGCATTGATGGTGTTTTGTTCTGAGCATTCCTCACTAAGCCATATGTGCTTACGATCTCTTTGTCCATCAATGCAGAGAATTAAAGTCTTGGGAGGCAGCAAGAAGCAAGGGGATCTTGGCAAGACTTGTTTCCAAAGTATGTTAGAGACTAGACTATAATGAATAAGGGCAATGTGGTACTAGTTGTGTTTTGGGAGATGTTTTGTGGAACTCCCTATTTGAGCATGTTTTTTGAGTTGCTCTTGGGTTGTATATGGCCTTTAAGGATTGATTTTGGTGCTGGTTTATCTTTTGATATATTGGTTGGATGCACATTAGGAAGCATGCCTATAGATTTCCTTTTTGATGCATGAAGCCTTGTTGTGTTGTTAGAATTGTGATGCTAGTTGGCTTGTGATATGTTTGGCATGTTGGTGTTGTGTTTTAAGCATGTTGGAGTGGTTAGAGTATGCTTTTGGGATGAAAAACTAGCAAAATGTGACATTACAGGTCCAGGCGTACCGATACGCGGGGGACCGTATCGGTACGGCTAGGCATTTTTAGGCTTGAGGGATCGGACGAGGGTTGGTGTTTCGATACGCCTAGGCCATTGTGGTCTTAGCGTACCGGTACAGCAAGGGGTGTTTTGATACGGGTCTCAGCTTCTGGAAATCAACTTTTTCATCCCAAACCCGTGTATCGAAACGCTTTGAGAGCCGTATCGGTACGTTCATCAAGGTTTTCAAAAGTTTGGTATTTTAGTTAGGCGTATCGATACGGCATAGAGGTATACCGAAATGGGATGTTTCATTCCATATCAATACAGTTTTACCTGTATCGGTACGGATGACCGTTATTTCTGTTATTGTCACTTTGGGCAATTTTGTTTTCTTTGCAATTTAGTCCCTGAGTCTTGTCAATGCAATTGTATGTGATAGACTGATCGAATTGAGTTGATATTTGAAATGAAAGATTGGAACCTGACTAATTAAATGTTGGTAACTTAAAAGTGAGCTTTAATCCTAAATTTTTTTGTAATTGCAATTTGGTCCTTAAATTATAAATGTGATCAATTAGATGTCAAATTGATGCCCGATTGAGTTGGGGTTACACCTGATGTCTACATGAATATGTAGGGTTAATAATTGGCATCTAGAAGGAAAAAATGGACCGGGCTTTGTTGTATCTCTTCAGTTTGCTACGTCAAACCTAATGTAGCCTTCTTAGTACGATTAGGCGTCCAGGTCGAGTCAAGGGGGTTATAGGACGACATTACATGGTATGAACCTCTTTCTCACATGAACTTAGTAGATTTCGATGCGATGAGGGTGCCTCAATTCCCGGATATGCCACAATTAACTTTGAGTTATTATGATGAATTATCGATTAAGATTTAATTTAATGAAAATAATAAAGCTACATTGGCAATTAAAGAATATAGCATAAAGAAGCATGTGGACTACGTTGTTGTAGAATCTATCCCAAGGACTTTCTTTGCCAAGTGTGTTAAATATGGACAAGAGTGCAATTGGAAGTTTTGAGTGTCGAAGATTCAGAGGAAAAATGTTTGGGAGGTCATAAAGTACAATGGCGATCACACATGTTTATAAACTTTCATTGACCAAGACCACAACAAATTGGACTTTAATGTAATAAGTCATCACGTGATGAAGTTGGTTGAAACAAATCCAAGGGTTCTGTTTTAGTGATTCAGCCAATCATTGCGCAGCAGTTTGGATATCAAATAAAATACATGAAGTGGTGGCGTGCAATGGATAAGGCAATGAAGTTGATGTATGGTGATTACAATAAGCTACAGACTTTATTACTAGCAATGTGATAAGCCATTAATTTGCATATTTTTCATATATTAAATCTTATGTTTTAGCACATTAATCTATCTTAAAGCCCTTAATTTGGTTCCAATTTAGTTTTGCAAGTGTTTTTGGGCCTTAATGACATTTTATATGTAAAAGTCGAGTTTTAACACCATTTTGGCGTCATTGGAAAATCCTTTGCGCAAAACCAGTAGCACTCGCAAAATAAGGCATGGGCACGACGCAAGATAGACTTTTTGACTTGGAGGGGAAGTAATCCTACTACAAGTGGACTTCTACTTTTGCCATAATTAGAGTTGTTTAGGATTGTTGCATTTAATGTAAAGTCTTCCCCTTTATTTTCCCCTATAAATAGAGATAAAAGGGTGAAGAGAAGAGGAGAATCTGAAGGAGCCGAAACCCTCTCCATCTTCTTGTGTCGGCGCCAACCACCACGAGTGGCTAACTCCCCATTTTTCTAGTTAAGTGTAGTTACAAGGATATTATTTCAAGTTTTTAGTGAGATTTTTTATTCCCAAATTATCTTCATCTTTATTCAAGTATTTTCATATCTTTTGTGCTTCATCTTCATGTGTATGTTTGGTTAAATATATGCTACAACCAATTCAATGGTATTTGATACTAGTGGTAAAGAAATTCAGGTTCAATTTCTAAAGGTATGAATTCATGTTCTTAATAAGTTAACGGGTTTGTGCTTAGGAAGAATATGCGCTTTGGGTCTCTTAAGATCATTAATGCTATTTGATAGATTGTAATTCTTTAGTGGTATCTAGGAATTTAATCTTGATAATAAGAGTTAATCTTTTAATGGTGTTTAATTGATTATCTAATTTAGAAGAGATTGGATTATTTGGTGTATTCATCTAATCTAAAACAAGCTATTTGAGATTGATGTTGATTTATCTTTTTTGGGTCAATGATCTAAATTCTTGATTTAATATTCCAAGTTCTACCTTGACTAGAGTTCCAATTTATATTGAATTCTTCCTTACTTCAATTGCTTTCTTCAATTCAAACAACAAACTCCCCCTTTACTTAAATTGCTTTACTTGTGAATTTAATTTCTTAACCGCTCTCTGTGGAATCAACCCTACTTGCCGTCACTACAAATCCAAAGAACAAGTAGGTATTATTTTTTTGACGGATTCGACACCCATAAAAAAATTGGCGCCGTTGCCTGGGAGTGGTGTCCAGAAGCTAATTTCACTTTTTATTTAGTTTATTTTCTTTTTCTAGTTTTATGCTTCGTTCTTCTCGTGCAGATAAGGTTTATTTGTTCGATCCTGATATCGACAAAACTGAAAGGCGACTAAGGAAGAAAGCGAAGCAAGGCGAACAAACAACCACACTAGAGGCCGACTTGGAGAGCACTCAAACCAAAAATACCCTTGAAACCGACAACATGGCTGAACAAACTCTTCGAGAACTCGCCGCACCTAAAATCGCCACACAACCACTATGCATCGATTACCAAGATCCTGAGGTACCATTCGAATTAAAATATGGACTAATACATCTTCTTCCTACTTTCAAGGGACGCGAGAATGAGAATCCATACAAACACTTGAAGGAATTCCATGTGGTGTGCTCGAGCATGAAACCCCACAATGTCACCGTGGATCAAGTCAAGCTACAAGTGTTTCCATTCTCTATAGCCGATCATGCGAAAGATTGGTTATATTATATACCATCCGGATCGGTCAAAACATGGACGGACATAGCAAGGCTTTTCTTCGAAAAATATTTTCCAGCCTCAAGAGCCACCAACATTAGAAAAGAAATTTGTGGAGCTCGGCAAAAAGATTCTGAGACGCTTCATGACTATTGGGAACGGTTCAAACAACTTTGTGCAAGCTGTCCGCAACATGGAGTGTCCGACCAGCTACTCATCCAATATTTCTATGAGGGTTTATTACCCATGGAAAGAAGGATGATGGATGCCGCAAGTGGAGGAGCAACTCGTAAACAAAACTCTAAACAATTTAGTTCAACACATGACACTGTCTCTCGACATGTGAATGAGGTAAATATTTCTTCCCTTAAAGATAAAATTGGCATTAGGTAATGCACAACAAGTAAAGGCATGAGGGATTTGCACAAGTCAAAATCATGCAACCAATATATGCCCCACACTCCAAGAAGAGAGCACCGAGGATGCCAATGCCATTTGAGGACTTTACGGCCAAAAAAGTATAATCCATACTCAAATACATACAATCCAAGATGGAAAGACCATCCAAATTTGAGTTATGGGCAAATGAACAATCAATAAGGAGGTTATGCGTCTTCATCGATGAAAACACCCTTGGAGGACGTCGTATACAAACTTGCCCACAACCTCGAGCAATTCCAACAAGAGATGAGGTCAAGTATTAAAAACCTTGAAATAGAAGTAAGTCAAATTGCCTCATCTCTTAGTCAATCTAAATCTCGAGGTAAGTTACCTTCTCAAACTATTGTGAATCCGAAACAAAATGTGAATGCAATTAATTTGAGAAATGACAAAAATTTGCAGGATTCTTCACCCAAGGAGGAAGCCGAAAAGGAAGAAGGGAAGGCTAGCAAACCAATTTTTTTGGCAAACCCCTTTTCTCTACAAGGATGGGAAATCGAACAAGCCTAAACAAGAGAATGGAGATGTTGACACAAGCATGGTAACTCAGCCTATTGGTGTTCAACCGCCTTTTCCTTAAAGGTTCTAGAAGACCAAGAAAGAGGAGCAAGAAAAAGAGATTCTTGAGACATTTCAAAAAGTCGAGGTAAATATTTCATTGATTGATGCTATAAAACAAATCCCTCGCTATGCAAAATTTCTTAAAGAATTATGCACGAACAAGATAAAGTTGAATGGTAACGAAAAGGTAAGAATGGGTGAGAATGTGTCTATTGTACTTAAACGGAAACTCCCTGAAAAATGCAAAGATCCAAGTATGTTCACTATCCCTTGCCAAATCGAAATCATTAAGATTAAAAAAGCCATGCTAGATTTAGGAGCATCTATTAATGTTATGCCATATTCTATATATTGTGCTAACAATATGGGTCCTCTTAAAGATACAAGTGTAATCATACAGCTTGCCGATAGGTCGAATGTCTATCCAAAAGGAGTGTTGGAGGATGTTTTGGTGCAAGTCAATGGACTTGTATTTCCTTCTGATTTTTATGTTTTAGATATGGAGGAAAACGATTCACCTAGTCCTAATTTGATTCCGTTAGGAATACCATTCTTAAAAACATCTAGAACAAATATTAATGTGCATGATGGGGTACTTACCATAGAATTTGATGGTAAAGTCATAAAATTCAATATCTATGATGCCATAAAATACAATGAAGATGCATGTTCATTGTTTTCTTTAGATGTTACTAACTCTCCAATGCAGGAAACCATCAAAGAACTTGATTGTGACATCATCCAAGAACACCTCCAAGCATTCAAGGACATCATACCATGGTATGTCGACATTGCAAATTACCTAGTGACGAGGACGTTACCACATCACTTGTCTAGGCAGAAAGAGACAAAATAAAAAGAAATGCCAAATATTACATGTGGGACGATTCATACCTATGGAAGATAGGGGCTGATCAAATAATCCGCCGATGCGTATACCAACATGAGGCTCATTCAATCCTCCAATTTTGCCACACCGACAATTGGGGACGACACTTCGCTTCAAAGAGGACGACTCACAAGGTACTAGAGAGTGGATTTTATTGGCCCACTTTATTCTGAGATATATACATGTTCTGCAAATCTTGGGAGAAATGCCAAAGGACAGGTAATGTAGGACGCCGAAATCAAATGCCACAAACACCAATTTTATTTTGTGAAATCTTTGATGTTTGGGGCATATATTTTATGGGTCTTTTTTACTCCAAATTCAATAATACCTATATACTTTTGGCCGTCGATTATGTATCGAAGTGGGTAGAAGCTAGAGCTACCCGAATTGATGATTCAAAGTTGTTGTCGATTTTGTCAGGACTAATATCTTTTCCAGGTTTGGGACACCCAAGGCCATCATAAGAGCGATCAAGGGACACATTTTTGCAACAAAATCATGAAGAACTTGCTAAAAACGTACAACGTGGTACACCGAGTCTCGACCGCATATCATCCTCAAACCAACGGTCAAGTCGAAGTCTCTAATAGAGAAATCAAGTCCATATTAGAAAAGACCTTCAAACCCACACATTGAGATTGGAGTCTATGTCTCAACGATGCTGATGAGTCCTTAATATAGTCTCATTTTAGTATCTATATTATGAACATTTGCATTGTTTATTAAGTGTTTTATTGAAATTTGTAAGTTTTTAGTTATTTCATATTTTGTGGTTTGTATTTTAAATATGTTGTGGTTTTAGTACTTTTGTTATGTTTTTAGTTATTTTTAATAAATTGTATTTTTGTGTTAATTGTAGGCTTAGATATGTTGAATTTGATGATTTCAATTATGACATAAATGAAGTTGAATCCAAAGATGATCCAAGGCGAAAGGAATTGATCAAATAATGGAATTGAGAAAATAGACTCAATAAACTCGTACTAAAATTCTGCACTCAATATGTTGCACGGTTTTGACTATAACTTGAGCTTCAGAACTCGAAAATTGGCCCGTGAGATACCGTTGGAAAGCTTATTGAGTCTACTACATTTTAAAAGTAAATGGGAAGTCAAAACAAATCTGAAAATGCCCACAAAATGCTGAAAACCGGAGTAATGCAAAGTCATCATCAAATAATGCAAAGATTTCTTTCAAGAGGATGAATTTCCAGCCACCATCCTTTGGCATTTAGCATCACAAATTTCTTATAAATAGGCTTTAGTTTTGCCTTGTAAATCATCTTGGAAGCTTGGTTGTAACCTTGTTGTTAAAATTTCAAGATCACTTTTCTTTCTTTTATCTTTATATTTTTCTTTCATCTTTATATTTTTCTTTCTTATGTTTGGTTTTTGTAAGCCAAATTTTATTTTCTTTAAAGTTATGGTGTCTCTCTAAGTCAAGTTGTTGAGGTGAAATTGTGAAGCTCTTGGTATATACTAAAGGTTAGTTTAAAATTCTCAACGTATACTAAAACATGTTAAATTAGTATATGATGTTAAATTCAGTTGGCTAATATTCATGTTAGTAAATTAAGAACCTTGCTTCATTATAGACAAGTAATTTGGCACAATAAATGCTTGTTATAATTAACTTGATTTATTGTAGACAAAACAAATTGGCATAATGAACACTTGGACTTGTTTATTAATTTTGATTGCACTAATCCATATAACACCATATGCGATACCTTTGCATTTTTTGGACATTGTTTATTGGACTTTGATTATGGACATTGGACAATGGACTTTAGACTTTCATTGTAGGACCTTCCGATTGGATTTCATTTCATTATATGGACTTCAATTGAGTAATAAGAAGAATAAAAATTAATCTTAGTATAATACCAAGAGTGGATTCTCAAAACCTCAGCTTCTTTTATTTATACTGTTGTTTATTTTCTAATCAATTATTCTCTTTGCAGTTTTTTATTTTATTTTATTTATCTTGTAATTTCTAAACAAAACTTCCCTATGGATTCGACCTCGGACTCTTGAGAATTATTACTTGACAACAACCTGCACTTGGGTATACGACTGAAAAGAGCCGGTCAAGTCTTTGGCGCCGTTGCCGTGGAAGGTAAAATTTAGAATTCAAGTTTTTATATATATATATATATATTATATTTAATGGACGGTTTTACAGCCTATATATATTATATTTAATAGATAGTTTTACCACCTATTTATGTGTATATTAGTTTTTTATGTTAGTTTGGCAGCGTGATTTTAAGTCTCGTCCTTTGGTTAGAAATAATTTTGAAACTTTTTTCGGAAATTTGTTTGACACACCACCAAATTCACCTACCATGATTGAAGATCAACTTGTTCTCAATGAAAATGCAAATATGCAAGTGCGCTCGATGCGTGATTACTTGCAACCCCCTCGAACTTCTCTACCTTCATGTTTTATTTTCCCCCAAATGCAAACAACTTTCGATTTAAACAAGGTTTGATATCTTTACTTCCTACTTTTCATGGCATGGAATGTGAAAGTGATTATGCTTTCCTTAAAGATTTTGAAGAGTATGCGTCACTTGTAATGACCAACAATGTTCAAATGAAATTATTAAGTTAAAATTATTTCCTTTTTCTTTAAAAGATAAGGCAAAAATTTGGCTTAATACGTTGAAACCTAGGTCAATTGACGCTTGGCAAGAAATACAAACTCAATTTTTAAAAAAATTTCCAACACATAAAACTAATGCTTTAAAGAAACAAATTCAAAATTTCAATCAGAAGCCAAATGAAACGTTTTTTAGTGTTGGGAACATTTTAAAGATTTATTAAATTCTTGCCCACATCATGGTTTTGAAGAATGGCGTATCATAAGTTTTTTGTATGATGGTTTGGCTCCTGAAACTAAACAATTTGTTGAAACAATGTCAATGGTGATTTCATGAGTAAACAACCTGAAGATGCGTTTGATTACTTAGATCATTTAGCTGAAAACTCCCAATCTTTGCACACAAATAATTCTATAAAAGGATCTACTAAACATAATCTTGTGCATAATAAAGGAAAATATCACCTTAACCAAGATGATGATTTAAGTGCTAAGTTTGCTATTTTGTTTAGAAGACTCGATGCCATAGAAACTAGGAAAATAAAAGAAGTCAATTCAGTGAAAAATCAAGAGAGTTGTGATATTTGTGATATTGTGGGACACTCTACTCTTGAATGTCCGAACATTCCAGTTTTTAAAGAAATGTTGCATGAGAATGCCAATGTCATAAATACATCCTCAAAGCCTTTCCTTCTCCGTTTTCTGAAACTTATAACCCTCAATGGAAAAATCATCCAAACTTTGGTTGGCAAAATAATAACCATCCTCATGTACCCCAAAACCAAAAGCCTCCATACAGTTCATCTAATTTATATTCGCAAGTAAAAAGTCTTGACGAGACATTGCAAGTTCTCATGCAGGAATAGAAAAATTTTAATATTCAAACATCACAAGCTATCAATGAAATCAAGACAACATTTTCAACATTGACAAATTCGTTGCACACTAAAGAAAAAGGTAAGTTTCCTGCTCAACCTCTTCCAAATCCTTCTAATCAATCTCTTGCTTCTTGTTCTAGTGGAACTCAACAAGAAGATGTTAAATCTATCACAACCCTCCGAAGTGGTAAGAAGGTTGATAAAACTATTCCATAAAAAATTCAAGAATCATCATCTCTTTCAGAATGTAAAGGTGAGAATAATGGTAAGTTTAAAAACATTGACATAGAAAAAGAGAAATGTGGAATTCTTGCTCCTTTTCCACATAGATTACAACCAACAAAGAATTTAAACAAAAATGATGAATTCTTAGAACTTTTCAAACAAGTTAAGATCAATATTCTTTTGTTGGATGCAATCAAATAAGTTCCATCATATGCAAAGTTTTTGAAAGATATGTGTACTGTCAAAAGAAAACATAATGTGCAAAAGAAAGCATTTTTAACAGAAACTGCAAGCTCGCTCATTCAGCATCTTATCCCACCCAAATACAAAGACCCTAGATGCCCGACAATTTCATGCATTAATGGTAACACTAGAATAGAGCGTGCTTTGCTTGATCTTGGTGCTAGTGTTAATCTTTTACCTTTTTCGGTATATCAATAGTTAGGTTTGGGTGAACTTAAAGCAACACCTATTACACTCCAACTTGCTGATCGTTCTATTAAAATTCCTCGAGGGGTGGTAGAAGATGTGTTTGTTCAAATTGATAAATTTTACTTTTGAGTTGATTTTATTGTTTTGGACACAAGTCCTGTTTCAAATGCAAAGGCTCAAATTCCTGTTAATTTAGGTCGCCCATTTCTTGCTACTTCTAATGCCTTGATCAATTGCATGAATGGTGTTTTAAACCTTTCTTTTGGGAACACGACTTTAGAATTAAATGTGTTCAATGTTTGTAAGCAACATGGAGAGAATTTTGAAGTACATGAAGTGGATTTGATCAATGAACTTGTTCATGAACAAATCAACATTTCTAAACTTTCTTATCCTTTAGAAAATTATTTTGATGATTCTGAAATTCATGATGTCCCTATTTTTTTTTGCAGAAAAATGATAATCATTATTGGATACAAAAAATTGAGAAACTTCCATCAATACCAATTGGTTTGGTATCATCAAATGAAGAACCGCCAAAGTTGGATCTGAAGCCATTGCCATCTCACCTAAAATATTCATTTTTGGTTAAGAATGAAACCTTTCCAATTATAATCTCTGCAACAATTGATGTATTCCAAGAAGGTAAGTTGTTAGAAATTTTGAAACTACATAAGAATGCATTAGGATGGACAATGGCTGACATAAAAGGAATTAGCCCATTGATTTGCACTCATAATATTTATTTGGAAGAAAATGCTAAATCTTGTAGACAAATGCAATGAAGGCTAAATCCTAATATGAAAGAAATAGTGAGAAATGAAGTAATTAAACTATTGGATAATGGAATCATTTATCATATTTTTGATAGTAAGTGGGTAAGTCCTACTCAAGTAGTACCTAAGAAATCTGGAGTTACTTTGGTTAAAAATGAAAATAATGAATTAATTCCAACTAGGACTGTTTCTGGTTGGCATGTGTGCATTGATTATAGAAAACTTAACGCAATAACTAGGAAAGATCACTTTCCTTTACCCTTCATGGATCAAATCTTAGAAAGAGTTGCAGGGCATGAATATTATTATTTTTTAGATGGATACTCTGGGTATAATCAAATTGCAATTGCACCTGAGGATCAAGAGAAAACTACATTCACATGTTCCTTTGGCACATTTGCATATAGAATGATGCCTTTCGGATTATGCAATTCTCCAGCCACATTTCAAAGATGCATGTTAAGCATTTTCAATGATATGGTTGAACGTATTCTTGAGGTATTTATGGATGAATTTTCTGTTTTTGGTGATTCCTTTGATGATTGCTTGTCAAATTTAAAAAGGTATTGGTTAGATGTGAAGAAAAAATTCTTGTTCTTAATTGGGAAAATGTCATTTTATGGTTAGTAATGGTATTGTCTTGGGTCATGTTGTTTCTAGAAAAGGAATTGAAGTAGACAAGTCAAAAATTTATTTAATTTCCAACTTGCCAACACCTAAGACTGTAAAGGATGTAAGGTCTTTTTTAGGACATGTAGGATTTTATAGGAGATTCATAAAGAATTTTAGTGCAATATCTAAACCATTATGTAATCTCTTTTTAAAAGATAATGCGTTTAAATGGAATGAAGATTGTGAGCTTGCTTTTAAACAACTTAAAAACATGTTAATTTTTGCTCCTATAATGAGACCTCCTGATTGGACTTTACCATTTGAAATCATGTGTGATGCTAGTGATATGCTGTTGGTGCTGTTTTAGGATGAAGGGATGATAAGAAACCATATGTCATATATTATGCAAGTAAAACTTTAAATAGTGCTCAAATGAATTATTCCACTACTAAAAAAGAATTACTTGCAGTAGTATTTGCGTTGGATAAATTTAGATCTTATCTTGTTGGATCACCAATTGTTATTTTTAGTGATCATGCAACATTAAAATATCTTCTTTCCAAAAAGGATACCAAACCAAGGTTGATCAGGTGGATTCTTTTACTTCAGGAATTCAATATCACCATTCGTGATAAGAAATGAGTAGAAAATGTGGTGGCAGATCATTTATCAAGACTAGTTTGTGATACATCTTTTGAATCCACTCCAATTAATGATATTTTTCCTGATGAACAACTTTTAAGTATTTTTGTAATACCATGGTTTGCAGACATTGCTAATTATCTTGCCACAAGTAAAATTCCTTTACAATGGGATCTTCAAGATAAGAGAAAGTTTCTGAATGAAGTAAAGAAATTTTATTTGGATGATCCTTACTTGTTCAAGTATTGTCCTGACCAAATATTTAGAAGATGCATACCGGAAAATGAGGTAAGTAGTGTCCTTAATTTTTGTCATTCCAGGGCATGTGGTGGACATTTTTCATCAAAGAAAACTGCAGCAAAAATTTTACAATGTTGATTTTATTGGCCAACCTTATTCAAAGATGCTCATAATTTTTGCAAATCTTGTGAAAGTTGTCAAAAATTGGGATCTATTTCTAAAAGAAACATGATGCCATTAAACCCAATTTTAGTGATTGAAATTTTTGACTATTGGAGAATTGATTTTATGGGTCCATTTCCACCTTCTTTTGGTTTATTGTATATTTTAGTCGCAATTGATTATGTTTCAAAATAGATAGAGGAAATTCCATGTCGCAATAATGATCATAGAACAATGATCAAATTTTTAAAGGAAAATATTTTAAGTCGATTTGGAATTCCTCGATCTATTATAAGTGATGATGAAACACATTTTTGCAACAAGGTTTTTGAATCTTTAGTGAATAAATATTCCATGACACCTAAAGTTGCAACCCCTTATCACCCTCAGACAAATGGACAAGTAGAACTTGCAAATAGGGAAATTAAACAGATTTTGGAAAAAACAATTAACCCAAATCGTAAAGTTGGTCTTTAAGACTTAATGATGCTTTACGAGCTTATCGAACTGCTTTTAAAACATCATTGGGCATGTCCCCCTATAGACTAGTTTATGGAAAACCTTTTCATTTACTTGTGGAATTGGAACATAAGGCATATTGGGTTATTAAAATGTTTAACTCTAATCTTGATGATGCCATTCAATTGCGAAAATTACAAATTAATGAACTTGAGGAACTTAGAAATGATGCATATGAAAATTCAAAGATTTATAAAGAAAGAAACAAAGCCTTTCACGATAAAAGAATTTCAAGAAAAACATTTGATGTTGGGTAAAATGTTCTCCTTTATAATTTTAGACTTCACTTGTTTCCTGGAAAATTGAGATCAAGATGGAGTGGACCATTTGTTGTGAAGCATGTTTATCCTTATGGAGCAATTGACATTGAAAATCCTAAAACTAGAAACGTGTTCAAAGTGAATGGACACAGACTTAAACCTTTTATTGAAAATCAAGCCAATCAAGGTAAGGTTCTTTATCTTTTAGATCATTGTTAAAATTTTTTTAGTGTAATTATATATAATTATATTTTTTATTATTATATATTATTATTATTAGAATATTTATTATTATGTTAAATTATTATTTTTTTAATTCCCGGTTAAATGGCGGATAATAGTACTTCGTGAAGTCTTTCAGTTCATCAGCTACCCATAAAACTGATACTGTATATTCATTTCTCAGTTTTACTTTCAAATTCACTCTCTAGTTTCTCTTTCATTTTCCTTTTCTTTCAAAATGGATGTTATTCTCTCAAAATTATAGAAACGTCTTTCTTCTATTCCACCAAACATGATTATGAAACTTTACAAAGTTAGGCTTGAAAGATTTAGAATGCTCATGCACAAAGGCATGCCTAGTAATGTTTGTATGCTAATCGAAGAAAAAGTAAGGTATGGAAAATATCTTCCATTTTTACATTTACCTGGTACTGGAAGAAGTACATATGCAATGAAAAGAAGATCCAAACATCTCGGATTAAACTGTCAAAAATGTGTAAGATGGACTTGTTTAGGAAGATGTCGTTCTATTGGGATGCCTCCCATAAATCGAGATGACAAAATTAGATTTGTTAAGGATAGACTGAGTAAGGAGAATTTGGAGGATATCCAAAGTTTTCTTGAGACGCATCCTAGTGGAGATGTGCAAAGACAAATTCTTGATTTATAGTTGATATTTCAAAATGAATGGCAACGTTTGGGAATCTGATGATAAAAGACCTTGTTTGCTAGTTTTTAAGAAAACTGGATGGGAAGCCTATCCTCAACTCATAGAAGGCATTCAAGCCGTTTCTGGACGTAAAACCAAAGGAAGCTGTGAGCCACAGTCGCAACTCTGTAAATATTTCTCAAGCTTTGATTTGCAATAATTTCTTCTTTTTCTTCTTCGTTATGTTAAATTACGGTTTGGATTTCAGTGATCTTGAATAACTTTGTGTTGCAGGAACCATTGTTGCAATTGTAATCATTTTCTACTGTTGACTTTTTTACTCTTTGTTGCAGGATTCATTAATGATAGACTGTTTACTGTTTATCTTTTGAAATTTGTTTTCTACTTTTTGACATTTTGATTTTTTGGTTTAACATTTTCTACCGACAGTTTATCTACCACTATTTGCTGCAGGATTCATTGATGACAGTCGTTTACTGTTTATCTTTTGAATTTTGTTTTCTACTTTTTGTCATTTTGATTTTTTTGGTTTAACATTTTCTACCGACAGCTTATCTACTACTTATTATATATTTGTATTGTTCTTCCTTCATTTTCAAAAAAAAAAAAAAAAAAAAATGGAAAATACTTCAACTAGACGTCTTCAAAAGTTTGTGTTTTTGTGGAGCGTATCCAGGAAAAGATGAATCTTTTGCAAAAGCTGCTAAGGAATTGAGAGAAGTTATGGCCAGACAAAAATATGAAGTTATTTATAGAGGTGGATGTAGGGTTTAATGGGATTAGTTGCTACAATAGCATATGTGAATGGAAGCTCAATTCTAGGAATAGTTCCAAATACATTATCTTATTTGTGTGGACCTACAATAGGAAGAGAAGTACAAGTCAATACTATACCAGAACAAATATCAATCATGATTCATTATTCTGATGCATTCATTGCTCTTCTTGGAGGTATCGGTAAACTGGAAGAAATTGACAGTGTAGCTTCCTGGTTATCCCTAACTAGCAATAAAAAACCATCAGTTTGCTTAATCCTAATGGTTATTTTGATAGTTTACTTTCTTTCCTTGCTAATGCTATGGAAAATGGATTTATGTTTTCAGAGGCAAGAAGAATCTTAATCTCTACTACAACAATTGAAGAACTACTCAAAAAGCTTCAAGATTTCATGTGTTTTCCTGATTTAATTAAGAGTACACATGGGAAAATGAAAAGAGACGAAGACAAGCAAAATGTGGATTGTTCTTTATCACTGTGATATTATCTTATTTTAATTTTTTTTGTTTGTTTTATTTTTTTATGTGTTAGTTCTAGCAATTCGTAGCAGCATAACAGGTAAAATCCTCCAAATTTGACTTTTAATTTTGACATGGAGGACAATGTCCTAATTAGGTGGGGGTAGGGGATATAAAAAAACTTGACGTTTGTTAAACCATTAGGTTAAGTAAAATTGAAAAAAAAATGGCAGATTATAGTTAATTTTGTTGGTTAATGGTAAGACGCACTTTGATCTTTTTGACATAGCTAGGAAAAAGGTGGTTGAGTAAGTATTTATACTAAGACACACCTTGTTGATTATAATTTGTTTACCTTGTTATAAAGTAGTAGTTATAATACATGTCTAAATTTTTAAGAGAAAGTTAAGTTGAAAAGTGGCTGAGTAAAGTAAATCTTGAGACGCACTTTGACAATTTAATAATATATAAAAAAAGAAAAAAGTGATTAGTCCGATGCTTGAGTGTTTTTTTTGTGCATATAATGTTGCATGTACTTAGTTAATTTCTGTGAGTTGAAAATAATTTTGAGAATATAAAGTAAAACATCACTATTAAAGACTTGAAAGATTAAATATGTGTCAAAATTATGCTATGGCTTGTCTATAGAAAAAGTCGCCAATGTTTCACAGTTAGAAAGAATAAGGACACTGGATGCTTCACTTTGAATATTCCTTGATATCTCCAGAATTTGTGATTTCTTTGTTAAACATCAACTGTCTTATGGGACGTACATAGAATTGCAATCAATCGTAAGTGAATGATGAACCCAATCATAAAAAATTTCATTATTTCATTTTTTATAATAATAAGAGTTCCAGATGCATGATAGGGGACGATCTGAGTCTTTATTTTTTTTGGATCGATTGAGCCTTTTTAGCCAACCATATAATATTTCCCTTGAACACCTGATTTTGAGCCTATAGCCTTTTCTTGACTCACCAAATATTTCTTTGTTTATTTTTACCTACAGAGCTTAAAGCTTCAACCTTACCTTTGTTTGCTTTAGATGCTCAATACTTATAGGACATATCTTTATGAGCATAAGTATCAATGGGTAGGTAGAAAAAAATTAACAGGAGAAAGACATAAGAAGGATTAAAGCATGTAATTCTATTTTTTTACAAAAATTTTCTCTTTATTGAAAAAATAAAAATAAAAATAATACTAGTGTCTTGTAAAAAAAAAAGAAAAAAATGCTTATGCTTTATGTTTTATGCTTTATCCTTTTGTAATGGAGAAATAAGGAATTATTTTGGAAAATGATGGAGTTGGATGATCACTATGGGAAGATGGGAATTAATACTTCTTGCTCACTTTGATTCGTAAGTAAATTGAGTTTAGGATAAGCCAATTGTTGTCAATCTCATTGAAATATCATACCTTGACCTAAGCCCTATTATAAGCCAATTAAAAAGACTTAGTGACTCTATTATATTTGAACTAATTATATATAAAGGTGAATAATGAATTAATTCATGATAGCTATTCACTTATTGTTTATTACTTTTCCAGTGTGCTGATGAGATTGCACACATATAAGCACAGAAGTTTCATTGTCCTACACTTTTTTACTGTGAAAACTTTCTAGAGACCACCTATGTCATGAATAGCATTCTATTTGGTCATGTTCAAACATTTAAGTTCTTAACAGTGATAATTTACTCTACATTCACAATTTTATGTTCTTCTCATTAATTGACGTTAAAGTATATTAGGCTGCATCTACATTTGCATTGGTGATTTGTTTGCTTGGGGACAAGCAAAAATGTAAGTGTGGGGGTATGATGAGTTCTTAATATAGTCTCATTTTAGTATACATAGTATGAACATTTGCATTGTTTATTAAGTGTTTTATTGAAATTTGTAAGTTTTTAGTTATTTCATATTTTGTGGTTCGTATTTTAAATATGTTGTGGTTTTAGTACTTTTGTTATGTTTTCAGTTATTTTTAATAAATTATATTTTTGTGTTAATTACATGCTTAGATATGTTGAATTTGGCGATTGCAATTATGACACAAATGAAGTTGAATCCAAAGATGATCCAAGGTGAAAGGAATTGGGCAAATGTTGGAATTGAGAAAATAGACTCAATAAACTCCTACTAAAATTCTACACTCAATATGTTGCACGATTTTGACTATAACTTGAGCTCCAGAACTCGAAAATTGGTCCGTGAGATACTGTTGGAAAGCTTATTGAGTCTACTACATTTTCAAGCAAATGGGAAGTCAAAACAAATCTGGAAATGCCCACAAAATTCTGAAAATCGGATTAATGCAAAGTCATCATCAAATAATACAAAGTAATCATCAAATAATGCAAAGATTTCTTTCAAGTGGATGAATTTCCAGCCACCATCCTTTGGCATTTAGCATCCAAATTTCCTATAAATAGGCTTTAGTTTTGCCTTGTAAATCATCTTGGAAACTTTTTTGTAACCTTGTTGTTAAAAATTCAAAATCACTTTTCTTTCTTTCATCTTTATATTTTTCTTTCATCTTTATTTTTTTCTTTCTTATATTTGGCTTTTATAAACCAAATTTTATTTTCTTTAAAGTTATGGTGTCTCTCTAAGTCAAGTTGATGAGGTGAAAGGATGAAGATCTTGGTATATACTAAAGGTTAGTTTAAAATTCTCAACGTATACTAAAACATGTTAAATTAGTATATGATGTTAAATTCAGTTGGCTAATATTCATGTTAGTAAATTAAGAACCTTGCTTCATTATAGACAAGTAATTTGGCACAATAAATGCTTGTTATAATTAACTTGATTTATTGTATACAAAACAAATTGGCATAATGAACACTTGGACTTGTTTATTAATTTTGATTGCACCAATCCATATAACACCATATGCTATACCTTTGCATTTTTTGGACATTGTTTATTGAACTTTGGACTTTGAGTATGGACATTGGACAATGGACTTTGGACTTTCATTGCAGGACATTCCGATTGGATTTTATTTCATCATATGGACTTCAATTGAGTAATAAGAAGAATAAAAATTAATCTTAGTATAATACCAAGAGTGGATTCTCAAAACCTCATCTTCTTTTATTTATATTGTTGTTTATTTTCTAATCAGATATTCTTTTTGTAGATTTTTATTTTATTTTTTATCTTGTAATTTCTAAACAAAACTTCCCTTGGATTTGACCTAATACTCCCGAGAATTATTACTTGACAACAACCTGCACTTGGGTATATGACTGAAAAGAGTCGGTCAGATGCTTTGTGGGCATATCGGACAGCCTATAAAGCTCCCATAGGAATGTCCCCTACCGGATTGTGTAAAGAAAAGCATGTCATCTACCTGTTGAATTGGAACATCAAGTCTATTGGGCGTTCAAGCGATTCAATATGAAGATCGACAAAGCCGATGAACATAGGAAGTTGCAATTACAAGAACTTGAAGAAATTCGCAATGATGCCTACAACAATGCAATTATCTACAAGGAGAAAACAAAGACCTTCCATGATCAAATGATTTCTAGAAAAAATTTCAAAATTGGGCAAAAAGTTTTACTTTACAAATCTCGATTGAAATTATTTCTAGGAAAGCTAAAATCTAGGCAGGAAAGACCTTTTGTTGTCACTAACATATTTGCTAATGGTGCAGTTGAGATACAAGACATGCACACCAACAAGGTCTTCAAGGTAAAAGAACATCGATTGAAACCATTTTCTGAAGGATTTGTTGAGAGGAATGAAGAAACGACCGAGTTGGAAGAACTACGATATTAGGATTAAAGAGAGTTATGTCTAGCCAAAGACGTTAAAGAAAGGCGCTTCTTGGAAGGCAACCCATGATTATTATTATTATTATTATTATTATTATTATTATTATTATTATTATTATGTCTTAGTTTAAGTTTTTATATATTTTAAATTCATTAACTAATGCAATTTTTATTTCTTAGGTACAGGGGACAGAAACACTCTGGAAATAAGGCGTGCCCACGCTCGCTGAACTGAACCATGCAGAAACACTTGAAGAATAAGGCGTGCCCATGCTGTGAAAATTTCATGAAAATTTTTGGAGGGAATTTTTACCACCAGTGGAAAAGAAAAAAATGGTGAAAAATTTTGGCTCCCCTTCCTACAAGATAGGTGTTGAAAATTTGGAAAAAAATTAGGGAAATGTTTGCTTTAATTTAAAAGTCTATCATCTTTAAGTCTTTCAATCCAATCAAAACTTTCCATCTTTCACCTTTCTTGTTTTCCAAGAATTTGAGATTCTTTATAAAGAGATATAACATATTCACTTTCCATCTACTATCTTCTTTCATAAATTCACCCTTTTTTTTGTTCTACAAGAAAAATGATTTCTCTTTCTCTATTCTTAAGGATCTTCCAAACACTAAAGGAAATCTCACCAGGAAATCATTCAAGCATGCCAAGAATGAAGAGTCAAGCAAGGAGGGATGGAGGAAGATACCTCGAACAGCCACCGCCGGTCGAAGAGCAGCCCAAGTAGCCACCGGTTCGCGCCTCCTCTTCCTCTCGCACTCGCAACCGCCGCCGCACACAGCCTCCTCCAATCAATGCTGCCCATGTCGACAACCTTACATTCACATCATGGAAACACAAGAAAAGGTTAGCCGACATACAAAAAAGAACCATCCAAGGCTTTAAGTACATTCATCATGAAACTCTTTCTAGGCTTGGATTGTTAGAGAAGGTAAGAAATTACTTTCACGCAATTGGTTGGATGAACTACATGACTATTACCTTTTCGATTTATGTTGAATTGTTATGGTAATTTTATGCTACCTTTGAGTTTAAGGATGAAGGGTGTGTTGATTTAAATATTCCTAATGTTATTAAATTTCGATTGATGAACAAACAATTTTCTTTATCCATTACGGAATTTAATCTTGCAATGGGCTTTCTTTCTAATGACTATGCACTATCTAATGGCTATGTATCGAGCTTGTGTGACTATAGTGCAGATTTCGAGCCCCCAATCCTCTTCCGAGAATGGTCAACGAGCACCTCGGGGCATAACCCAAGCCACTCGAAAGATCATGAACTCAAAAATCCGGTGCTAAAATACATCCATCGATTCCTAGCATATTCATTTTCCGATAGAGTAAACTCGGCAAGCATATTAAACAAAGCCAAATTTTTCTTCCTTTGGTGCATGGTAAAGGGGAAAAAAGTAAACCTTGACCATTGGTTCGCGCAACAACTTGCTGCCATAGAAAATCAAAAAAATAAGCCATTGATCCTTGGTTCTTATATTTGTCATTTAGCTTTCAAAGACGGCTTGCTTGCCGCAAATACTAACCTGCAAGTAGTGAGACAAATGGAACCAATCGACATCAATTGCTTACAAACAATGAAGATGCTCGATAAGGATGCAAGGGAAACTTTGTCATGAAGTCACCTTATGGAACCACAGAGAAAGCCTCGTCTTTGCAAGCCATCACCGTCGAGCAACATCTAGCTCGCTTGGAATATCGGATGCAACGAGTAGAGGCGAACCAAAGGGCATTCTTTGATCACGCAGAGTTCAACCCTTCACACCCCTACACCCCTTAAACCGTCGCATGCTACATGAGGGAGCACTCTTCTCCCTTAACTTTTTATTTGCATACTTTTATTTTCTACATGTAGGTTAAGGAACATTGAGGACAATGTTAGGTTTAAATGGGGGGTTAATTTGATGTTATGAAATTTTGCTAGAACCATGAGATTTAATTATGTGAAATTGCATGCCTCTTGATGAATTTGAGTATCACTTTCACATGAAATTTTTTCTTGAACTTAACATGTGGAATTTTTTTTGAGAAAATTGGATCCCTAGGTAAAGATGAGATTGATATGGGAAGTAAAATAGGATTGATAAGATCTTGTTAGACTTGCAAATCGTTTCTCATATTAATTGATTTGATAGTCAGATGGATAAAAATTGGACACAACAAACCACTTTGTGAGACTTGAACCTTAGCAAGCATATATCTTTGTTCTTTACATTTTTCTTCATTGAGTGATTGTCAAGCATGATTAGATTACTTCTAGAACTTGCGATGTTATGCACGCTGAGACCACATAGGATCAAATTACTTGAGATGATTAAGGCACCTAGGTATGAACCTTGAGTCAAAAAGCCTACCTTGGTAAATATGACCATTAGAGAACCACTTTTGAGCCTAAGCCCTTTGTTTGGAAATTAACCACATTACAAGCCTAATTCATTTTCGTTGATTTCTCCAATTTGCACCTGAAATTGAAGAACTACATACTTTCCTTAAGAGAGAAAAATCAAGTAAAAAGAAAAAATAAAAAAGAGAAAATCTTGAAAAACAAGGAACATAAATCAAAAAAAATTGTCTTGTTTGTTCAAAAAGAAAATTCAAAAGAAAAGACAAGAAGTGTGAAAAAGATTGAATCCTTGTTTCTCCCAAAATTAAATTTGTGCAAAAGCTTGATACAAAAAAAGTAAAAGGAGTGTGAAGTTCTTCGATTCAAAAAGCCTAAAAGTCTTTATCATCACACCTTGTCCTAAGCCTTGATACAACCAAATTCAAAGACCTTTTGATCTTGTAATTCGATCCAACTAGTGGTTGAGATGTGATATATTTGCAAGCCTATGGTAAGTATCTTTTCATGCTTTGACTTGAGTGTTATTGACCCTTAAACACTTTGAGCGATATTGAGTGAATCTTTTGTAAGGGTGTTTGATTTTATTCTATCTTGACTTCATGATAATTAATTGGGATATTATTTGCTTGTGCTAATTTGCAAATCATGAATTATTACTTCTTTTATCCTTTCTTCATTACCAAAAGGACCTAGATCTTGAATTTCAATATGCTTGTAGACAAGCATAATCTAAGTGTGGGGGTATATGATAAGTCATTAATTTGCATTTTTTCATATATTAAATCCTATGTTTTAGCACATTAATCTATCTTAAAGCCCTTAATTCGGTTCCTATTTGGTTTTGCAGGTGATTTAGGCCTTAACGACATTTTATACGTAAAACCCGAGTTTTAACACCATTTTGGCGTTATTGGGAAATCCTTCGGGTAAAACCAGTAGCACTCGCAAAATAAGGCATGGGCACAGCACAAGACAAACTTTTTGACTTGGAGGACAAGCAATCCTACTGCAAGGGGACTTCTACTTTTACCATAATTAGAGGCCTTAAAAGGTCTTCATTTGGAGTGATGGTTTTTTGCTTCCTCAGGCTACAATAAACGGAGCCAAATCAATGAAGGGAACTCCATATTGGATGGCTCCTGAAGTTATTCTTCAAACAGGGCATAGCTTGTAAGAAATTCATGCAACTTCATGCTTGTAAATGATAGAAACAGCTTACAATCATTAAAAGAACCTCTTAAGATGCATACATGTACAACAAATACTTGTTTGGATTGAACTAAAGTATAATGCTTGTAGTACTTGCTATCTGATATTGGGAGCTTTTCTGCTTCTGTCTTCTTTTTCTTAGCTCTGCTGATATATGGAGTGTCGGTTGTACCATAATTGAGATGGCCACAGGAAAGCCTCCATGGAGCCAGCAATATCAGGAGGTGTGTATTAGAAGCTGTTTGAAAACCATCATAAGAATGATATATAAGAGTAATCCAAATTATAGACTAGATTAGGCTTGATTTTTCCTTATTTTAAATACTGATCTGGTGTTTTTTTCAGGTTGCTGCTCTTTTCCATATTGGGACAACTAAATCTCATCCACCGATCCCTGAGCATCTCTCGTTTGTGGCTAAAGACTTCTTGTTAAAATGCCTACAAAAGTACATTCTTGATATCTATTTTCTTGTGTTGATAGAGTTTCATATTTTCTCCATTCATTCTCTGTTTCTTAAAAAGGTCAATGAAATAGTTGAATCACGCATAAATTGCAAGAACCTTTTTCCTAATAATTTCAATTTTTAATCAACCCTTATTTTTGGTGCTAGAGAACCAGAACTGAGACCTAGTGCATCAGATTTGCTTCAGGTAATTTGAAATCATTGACCCGTTTTGCCTGAATTCTTATAAAATAGTCATATGCCGGTGCCCGGTTGTAATACATGCATTTAGCTGTGGATATGACTACATATATAGTATTCTGCTCACGTGTAATTTAATGTCTTCATCAATATAAATGCAGCACCCTTTTGTGACTGGGAACTATCAGGAACATGCAGTTCGTAGCTCAATTATGGTAAGTCTGATTGCATTAAGCTTTATTATTTGATGTTTCTATTCTTTTGACCTTCATTGATCAATCTATCAGGAACCTGAAAATCTGGAGATGGCATTTGGGGTTAACCTAAAGAGCTCGTATGTGTCCAAATTTCATGGGCAATGATTATTTATTTCTTATGTACATGGGTTGAGCTTAACATTAGTAAAAATTTTGATACACAGAAAAAATTCTGGGATCAGATCAACAAGCATAGGTTTAAAGGATGTTTGTGAAATGGGTAGTGTGAATTGCTCTACATCATATCTTGGGAAATATTCAGAACCAGGAGCCGATTGGAGGGACAACAGTTGTGACAATAGCATGTGTCGGATAGATGACAATGATGGTCTTGAATTTGGCACTTCAATAAAGTTCAGCTCTGTTTTAGCATCTGCCGACTTGAATAAAGTAATCAACTATTCTTGGGAGCCTCCCATTCTTGTCAGATTTTTATAATTAGGTCGAATTAAATCGTTTAATTATTTATTTGTATCAGAGTTTTAATCCAATGTGTGAACCTGCTGAAGACTGGCCATGCAAATTTGATCGAAGTTCTGAGCTAAGCCAAAGTGGAGTAAACTTGCCCTTAGATGAAACAATAGAAGCTACTGGCAATCTTGGAATGTCTGCTAAGGAGAACGGCTTCACTTTTCTGCGTGAACTACCAGCGGCTGCTGCTGCTGATGAAGTTACTGAGATAAAAATTAGAGCCTTTCTGGATGAAAAGGTATGGTTTGCTTGTAAATGCAGTGATCTTTCTTTTATGGATGACTGATAGGTTCATTTTTTTTTTATTTTGTTTCCCTTGATGTCTTGTAGTTGTATGAGAGAAGCTAATTACGTAATATCATTTGACCAGGCTCTAGAACTGAAGAATCTGCATTCTCCTCTGTACGAAGAGTTTTACAACACGTTGAATGGTAGTCTTCCAACTTCTGTTGGAACTGCAAATGGTGAAAATATTTTGAGCTTACCTCCTAAAAGCAGGTCACCTAAGCGGCTGCCTAGCAGAAGACTCTCGGCAGTTGCAGATGTTGCCAACATAGTCACCCCAAAAGGTCATAAGAATCCTCTGTTAAACACTGCTGGTGTTCATGATCGGACTTTAAAAGAAATTCAGCCGACTGTCGGGGAACAGAAAGGGCTCAATGACCAGCAGGAGACTATTAGTCCTAGGTTTGCTAATACTCTTTTGTGATATGCTTTAGCTTATGTTTGTGTGTAAAAAATTTCATGTCCTATTCTCTAATCTTGCGAATGGCATTGTAGCATGAGCTTTTCGGAGAGGCAAAGAAGATGGAAGGAAGAGCTCGACCAAGAGCTAGAAAGGAAGCGAGGCATGTTTTGCTTTTCATCTCGTTATCACAATTTCAATGGTTTAGTTTTTGTGTGATTGACATGTTCGGATAGTTAGAGAAATGGCCTCTTGCAGCCTTCTCTTGACTAATATGACAATTGTGCTTGTTCTATGTCTAGTTAAAAGCTAATATGCATTCAGATACATAACAAGCAAAATTTCTATTGCAGAGATGCTGCGGAAGACATCATCTCCAAAGGGTACGTTTCTATTTGGACAAAGAGAACAATTACGATCTGCATTTTCCGGCAAGTAAATGCATTTAACTTTATCGATGGTACTTTCAAAAAAAAACTTTATCGATGGTAGTGCTCAGTTCTGTAATCTATTTATATTTATTTTTAAATCATGTATTTAAAGGATGTTTGGAAGGGTCATGCCCTCATATCCATGTCCATATATGTCTTGGACCTAAGTATTTTAAGAAAAATGTGGTCGGAACAACATAGTTAATAATGTATACATATTGTCACGTCCTAGATTTCCACAGCTCGGTAACGTGCGGCTTTAGGCACCTCATGACGCTACTCGGTCGATTTTGTGCCTAAGTAAGTCTTAACTACGCCTCGCGAGAACAATCTCACCAAAGGCTCGGACAAGCCCTAAGGCTTCGATGGACGCATAAGCTTTAAACACCAAGGTGATGGCTACTCTTAGCCACTACGAGAGGCAACAAGCACAAAAAGCTTAAGAACAAAGAACAACTGAAAGGGATAAAAGAAACTAGAGTAAATGCATCAGAGTGTTATTACTCTTCTCAAAGTGAGAATGAATGGAATGAGATATATAAACGGTGGTGTTGCACATCCTATCAGACATGTCCTTTAGGAAGGTATTGTCATAGATTTTTTTGGCTCAAATAAGGAAAAAAATTAGAGGTCAGATTCGAATATGAAAATATATGGCAAGAACTAGTCCCAAATCAGAGTCAAATTAGAAAAAAATAAATGGGAAAGTCAAATTTGAATCCAAACAAATATGGAGGGGAATCATTGAATATGAGAAACAATTAAAGAAAAGGTAAGGAATCCAAATTAAAATAAAAGAGGAAGCAATCAACCATGATTTAGAGATTTTTTATTCTAATTTCCCTTGAAAATTTGGCATGTACAATCTTATATAAACCCACCATTCCATTATAGTTCTTACAACTCACAACTCAATTTTCTCACTATCCACCATTCACTTCACAACCCCTTTCTATAACCACTATACACCACTCTCTACACCACTTGTAATATGAAAATTACACAAAAAGCAAGGAGATTGTATTGAAATTTCAAGTTGAATACAAGAAGAAAACTTTGTTTCTAGGTATCTTGTTCTTGTTTTCTCTTTATTTTATGATTATTATTATTGTCTCTAGTGTTAGAGTATTAGTTAATTTAGAGTCTTTGAAGTTGAAATAAAATTCTCTTCACATCAAAAATCATAAAACACACTTAATTATATTTATCCTCAATAAGTAAAATTCACTTAGATAATTCTTAGGGTTAATCACACAACTCAGAAAAATAAAAGCTTCAACACACTAATTGTTTCTTTGGTTGTTTGATTAAAAAGTGAAACGTAATTAATGTGGTGTCCTACCAAAAGGAGGTAATGGGTTAGTGCCAGAGATGTTGGCGGTGATTAGAGTTTACTCTCCGGATGATGGGACCATTAAAATGGAATCATATTCATAAATGAACAATAAGTTAAATTTTATACGAACTTGCAAATTTCGACATTAAAATATTTTGTAATCGGCTAGGTACCAATTTTTGGGTGCTGTGGGTTGCTAATCTTTTTTTTTAAAAAACTCCCTAAACCCGCTTTTGTGTTTTTCAAAAATAATAAAAATCGTTATTTTAATAAAACAAATTTTTTTATTAAAATCACTCATTTTTAGGTGATCCAATCACGCATTTTTAAAAAAGATTGGTGGCGACTTTGTTGTTTTGGCTTTTATTTAAAAACATTCGGGACCCTTAAAAAGGTTGCGATAGCTTGGCGACTCCGCTGAGGACATTTTTTGTTTTTACAAAAAAGAGAGTCAGGATACAAGCTGATTACACTTTGCTTTAATGTCAAAATTTGCTAAGTTCGTATAAAATTTATCTTAATTGTCCATTTATACGTATGATCTCATTTTTTGCATTTAAAGCTTGATTATAAGCTCTATGCCCGAGCTTCGTCCCGATCGTGTAAGTGAGGGGAAAACGCTTTGCTCATGTAAGAATATTGATTCTCTGTATGAGTCTAGCAAGTACCTTTGGGACTCATATTTCCTATGTCTTCGTAAGGATACTGATCATTTGCGAATACATAGGAAATGAGTCCTCCTGAGTTGAACTTGGTTCGTTTGAAGCCTATAATGAGTGAGAATCAAGGGCCTTACTACCCTCCTTTCTAGAACCACACCTTTGTTTGCGAATCTAGGAGGCCACCCTATTAGAGCCATGTGATGAATCATAGAAGTATAATTTGGCCAAGATTTTTTCGTAAGAATAGTCTGAGGAAGAGCGTGTCCAGAAATGTTGGAATGTGCTTCCCAGTTACTATTCCTATAATGAAATTATTTTGGACCTTTTAGGGTTATTTATTTATTTTATTTTGTTTTGCATGCATCTCATATCAAGAAAGGGTCGAGTTTAGAGAATATTGCTCAGAATAGATGTAACACCTTGATCTCGTCCCGGATCTGAAGTATCACATTCGGGTCACCCAAAACTGACCCATCAAAATTTCTCATTTAAAACCACAAGTTGGTAATTCTCAAACGATCCATTTCCATAAAATCCCAATAAATAATAAGATTAAAAGGGTTTACAAAATATAAGTTCCAATTAAATTACACCATTTGACCAAATAGTAGCAAATCAAAGTAAGATATAGACTCGACTGTGGTAAGGTCCTATGAATACAATCAGTCCAAACTAAACATCAAGTACTGTACTCTGAAACTGACTCGGTGCTGGGAAATCCTCTTCGATGTGCTCCTCCAAAAGCAACATGTCAACCTACGCACGGAAAAACCACAATTTCGCACGCTGAGCTAACAAAGCCCAGTGGTACATTCATGAATATCATAAAACAAACATGCATGATAATATAATTAAGAGTGCACAGAAAGGCTTCTCAACATCTAAGGATCATCTTCTAGCCTATCCTAGATAGAGCTTACAACTGTCTCGAGATACCACTATTATGTAAGAAGACTACCAAGCCATCCTAAACTTACCATACTCGAGGCCACTCCGTCCATCGAGTTACGTCCCATACCCTGATCACATAGCCTAAGGGTAATATAGCCCATACTCGAGATCACATATCCCATCGAGCTACTCCAGCTCATACAGCTCGTCGAGTAACAACCCTACCCTGATCCCATACCCCAAGGGTAAAATAGCCAACATCTGATACCACTAAATGTAACACCCCGATCCCGTCCTAGATCTGAAGTATCACATTCGGGTCACCCAAAACTGACCCATCAAAATTTCTCATTTAAAACCACAAGTTGGTAATTCTCAAACGATCCATTTCCATAAAATCCACATAAATAATAAGATTAATAGGGTTTACAAAACATAAGTTCCAATTAAATTACACCGTTTGGCCAAATAGTAGTAAATCAAAGTAAGATACATACTCGACTGTGGTAAGGTCCTATGAATACAATTAATCCAAACTAAACATCAAGTAATGTACTCTGAAACTGGCTTGGTGCTGGGAAATCCTCCTCGATATGCTCCTCCAAAAGCAACTTGTCAACCTATGCACGAAAAAACCACAATTCCGTACGCTGAGCTAACAAAGCTCAAGTGGTACATTTTTACTCTACCGCAATTTATGAATATCATAAAACAAGCATGCATGATAATATAATTAAGAGTGCACAGAAAGGCTTCTCAACATCTAAGGATCATCTTCTAGCCTATCCTAGCTAGGGCTTACAGCTGTCTCGAGATACTACTATTATGTAATAAGACTACCAAGCCATCCCAAGCTTACTATACTCGAGGCCACTCCGTCCATCGAGTTACATCCCATACCCTGATCACATAGCCTAAGGGTAATATAGCCCATACTCGAGATCACATAGCCCATCGAGCTACTCCAGCTCACACAGCTCGTTGAGTAACAACCCTACCCTGATCACATAGCCCAAGGGTAAAATAGCCAACATTTGTTATCCATACAACAACGTAAATAACATACATTCCCTAGTGGCCAATGAAACCCTATAACTTTCCATTGCTCACACAGTCATCGGGTTACCCGTGATTATGTAGTTGTCGGGCTAAGATCATATTTGGATCACTATAGCCACAGATACGTCCTAGACATACTTGGATCATAATAGCCACAAACAGTCTTTTCCTAAGGTAACATAGCCAATCAGGTTACTCGAGATCACATAGCCCTTCGAGTTACTCGAGCTCACACCCCCCCCGAGTTGTATCACATAGCCCAAGGATAGGTTTCTAACCGCATCCAGATCACATAGCCCGTGGATACGTCGGATGTACTTGATCACATAGCCCAGAGTACTCATCCCCTTATTTAAGTGCCCTTGCACTGACTCTAGGACATCTGGATTCCTAACCAAGACACATACGTTAACACATGCTCCCCCGAGCATCAATATATCTCATATAGAGATAAAATGCATCCAGCCAACCATTACCAACACCCCAAGGCATAGCTCGTTTGTTACAATAATTAATATATATCTTTAGGATTCATTTACGCCTTTCTTGTTAGATTATCTTATTATTCGCGGTAACCAGCCTATATAGGCGTCCCTTCAGCATACAGTAAGGACCCCGATCTTCTACGTAGCATTAATCAATCTACCTCAGATCTCTATGGGTGATTAATACGAGCGATCCACTCAATAATTACCAAGCCATTAGCCATTTATCCATGTATGGGTTACCAACCTGATTTCATAGTTTTAAGATTTGTTTTATACCTTTAGGGACCCATCGAACCCTTTAACACGAATTATATAGCCCTCAAGCACAACCCCAAAATTCTTGGGTAGATTGCTCTACGGGTATCGATACTCCTATATGGGTATCGGTACGCCTCAGCAGGTATTGGTACTCATTCTCGAGTACCGATACTCAACTCAATTTTGAATGAATTGAACATCTAGCCATACTGATATGCTTTTCGCCTATATCGGTACTCGGATTGCCCCGTACCGATCCCAACCTGTATTGGTATGCTTACCCTAATATAACGATACGCAAAAGTCTCCCTAGGCAATAGAACAAAGGGTACCAATATGCCCCTGGCGTATAGGTACGTAAACACGATACTAGAATTCAAATTAAGCGAGGGGTATCGATATACAGAAAGGCATACCGGTACGTCCCTCACAACCTGCCTCTCAAATTACAAGGGAGTACCGATATGCAGCCACCCCGTATCGGTACTCGAGCCTAGATTTTAAAACCTGGAGCGTAGGATTTCACCAATCCCACCCTTAACCTCCATGGTTAAGATCGTTCCTACAAGTATTTAGAGTATAATAGGTGGTTTTCTACCAATTTTATCCATTATTATCACCCAAATCGTGATTTACCATTAGAGGGGTTTTAAGCTCTTAGAACCCTAACTATGCAACCCATAAACATAAACCAAGCAAGGTATTCATCTTATGATGCTCATGAAATGTAAGAGTTAGAGATGTACTGACCTCAAGCAAGCAAATCCCAGAATGAAGCTCCTACCAAACTACTTCCTCTTTTCTTCCTTGAACCAAGCTTCTAACTAAACCTCCACCAACTTTGGGGATATTCACCTTGATAGATAGATCCTTGCTTGCTGATTAACTCTTCCTTGATGACAATTCTGAGATTCCTTACAACAACCACAAAGTTCTTAACTTTTTCTTTGTGTTTTGGGTGGGAGTTTGATGAAGAAGGGAATAGGGAGAGAGATAGATAGATGGGGACAAGGTGACTTCATCCACCTTCCCCTTTTGCAAGAAATTAAATAAGGCACCAGCCTTGTTCCTTCCTTTGAGGGGAAAATACCTTCTATCTTTGCTGACCCTTCCTTATCCAAAAACAAGCCCAATAACCAAGCCCAACAACACGTGGAGGCCCATAAAGCCCAACAATAAGGCCTAACATACCCAAAATATTTGACCCAACGTGTCGGTCCAAGACACGAGTCAACGCCCATTGTTGACTCAAAAATCTAGGTCGTTACAATAAAACAAGGTTTTTCACAATAGATGGAAGACTCTTTAGAAGAGGAAGCTAATACGAGTATACATCTCTGGTCTGAGGTCAACCAACGAGCACTTGTGAATGAGGAAAAGAAGGTTAAACAAGCGAGAAGAACAAACGGGTTGTCAAAAAAGGGAAAAAAGAGCATAGTCGTATGGAAAAGGAAGGTTCATGATGATAAGGTCTGTTTGTACGAATTGCGGTGTATATGTGACTCAACAAATGAGAAGCTGAGAAAGAACCAAGCCTTCGTTGCTAAGTTGCAGACCCAGGTGGCAAGTGAGAATGAAATACTGAATGAGCAAGTGAAGGCCATAGAAAATATCTTCTTGGTACTCGAGGATATCAACAAAGGGGGCAATAACTACTGTTTCACTCATATTAGAAATAACTCCATGAGATTCCAAGAGCTTGACAAGTTCAGCAAGAGTCTCATGGCCCAAGTTCGAATATAGCCAGGCATAGGATGATAACCAAGAAAGCCATAGCTTTGAGCTATTATGGAAAGTAGGACCGAGACTCTTATGGATGATCGAGGAGATAAAAGACCTAGTACTCGGGTTGAGATGCACTCGTGTATAAATCGGGATCTTTCATAATAAGGAACTTCAACATCCAATGAAGAACTACTTTTAGAGCGATACCTTAATAGAATCGATGGCCCTTCGCCTACATTCATGCATTTGCATTTTGTTTGTTTGTTGTTTGTTTGCATTGGTTTATGTTTTTTACATCATTCCATACATTCATACAAAATAAAATAATTAATTATGGTAAAATTTGAAAAATCTAAAAAAAGAAAGTTTTGCATAAGCACGATACCCAAGCAATGTTCATTGAAGATAGGTCATCAGCTTTAGAATTGAACGGCAAGAATACGCGAGCTTGTTGGGACGTTTTTACCTAGTTAGCAGTCATGTTAGGGTTTTGGGACCCATATAAAGTGAAAGCAACTGATGGCATTGAAGCCCTGTCAGGAATTGCCTACGCTCACTCTGGGAATCAAGGAATGAAATATGACAAGTACCCTATAGCCTGAAAAACTTTAGCAGTAGAATCTTGTCAGGAAGTAGACTGGTTGAGCTTTGTTGAAATTCACCCATATTTTCCCGGAATAATGATCAATGATTTTCCTGGAAAAAGGTGGAGTCATACCTAGAACCAACCCTTTTTTCTTTTTTGCTGAGCATTAGGGATCTTTTGTAAGGGCCTCTATGTTATTCTACTTGTGTAAAAGATGCATTCTATTTAATTTTCTCAAGCGGAAAACATTTCATTTTTTCTATGCATTTCATCTTCATCTATTTCCCTTCCAAAATGCATCTTATTGGCAAAACCCATATTATTGAGTGTATGAATGATTCTAAAATCTAATCTCGAGATAGAATGGCAATAAAGTGTGTTAAGGATTAATGGGAAAATCCCATTTTGAGTGAATTTACCTCTTAGACATTGTTGTTTAGGGTTTTTGAATAAAGTGATAACTCTAAAATATCTACCAATTAAAGACTTCTTCTCTTCAATGATATCTCTGTGTGAAATGACATTTTTCATTCCTCCATTTCCCTTCACGAATAAGAAAATGAAAAAAATATCCATTGTTGTCCCCTTTGAGCTTGATTTTTTGTGATTGAACCCAAACCAAGGATCACTCCACACACTAAGGGGCAAAGAGGATGAAAGGTTGTTTGTAAGCAAGAAAGAAAACATATCAAATCAAGTTAAATATCCTAAATGAAAGGACAAAAAGCAAAAGGAAAATAAAAAGTGAAAAAAAAAAAAAAAAGGGAAGAAATAAAAGATGGAATATGAAGGAAAATTTGAAACAAGAGAAAAACATGTGATGAATCCTTCAGATGAGACATGTGCCAGAAAAGGAAACAAACTCTAGGGTGAAAACCTAAAATGAGCAGTCTAAAGTGATCCAAAGAATAAAAGAACGAATATTTCATCAAGAAAGATCGATCATTGATTTAATCACCCTTAAAATATGTATTTGAGCCTATATATATATATATTTTTTTGTAACCCGAGCCTAGACTATATTACAAGCTTTTAAAGACCATTTGGATCACACATGAATATCTGAGAAAAGGAGTTTGTTTGCATAACACATTCTGCCTTATTGAGTTAACCATTCTTCAAGGGCCTCAAAAACTTCTAATGTCTGATTGAGATTAGAAAAATGGGAAAATTGAAACTTGGGGAGTGGGTGAGTTAAAGAGAGTCACTTAAAAATGGGACACTATCCAGTTGATGGATTCATGAATCATTCATACTACGAATTTTGGGGCATCTGACTTTTCTCTTTTCCATGTTTGCCATGACTTTTTCCTTTGAACCTCATTTCTAGCCTTTATTTTTCTTTAAATCCTTATTTCTAGACTTTTATTTTTCTTTAAATCCTAATTGCTATCCCTTTTCAGTTCAATTATTCAATGAAAATGAGGCTGAAAGTCATCTGTCGTGGTCAGGTGAATCAAAGAAAAATGACATGAGCTCACGACAAGAAAATTCATCCGAGAAAGAGATTTCATATTAGGAAAAATTTTGCCAATTCAAAGAGATTCTCAGAGAAAATGAACGACTAAATGGAAGAAGGCCTTCTCAAAAAGAATATTGATCTTGGTCGAGATAGATAGAGATGAGCTTCAAAAGTTTAATGCCTCAAAAAAGATAAAGAAAAAAAGAAAAAAAAAAATGAGGAAAAAAGAAAGGAAAAAAAATAAAATTATCGAAAGGTAAAAACCCTCAAATGGCGCTTTAGATACCAAAAAAAAAAAAAAGGGGATGGGGGCTCAAGATGAAAACCCACAAAGGGCGTCTTGAAACTAAAAAATGATCTAAGTTGAAAATCCGCAAAGGGTTGGATTGGATAGTTTATGGATTAGGCAAGAAGCAAATGAATCTCTCGAAAACTTGGCATCTTGGAAGGAATTTCGTGTCATTATACCTCATCAACTTGGCAAAGGCAACACAAGGCAATTTCTGGTGTTCTTACTTAGGAAGTTTTGGCCAGTAGCATCTGAATCTTAAATAGGGCACACCTAGAGTGGGACAATTTGCATTGGCCAAGGATTTAAGGCCATCAACGTTAATAGGCGTAAGAGGAAGTTAAGAAAATGCAGTATCATTCAAAGACATTCATGGTGGAAATAAGCTTTGCTGAAAGGATTTACATGCAAGCGCTTCAAAGAGCTCTGCAGGGGCAAGCATCTGAGAAGTCAAAAGAAGCTTTGAGGATGCTTGATATTATTTTAAGGCAACATGATTGCTAAACCTACTCCCACAATGAGAACAATTTTACAGACATTGGAGGAGATGTCCAATGATGTTAAAGCTTTCATTCAAGCTTCTGGGAGGAAGTGGGAGATTTTGTTCTCTCAACCAAGCAAAGGCTAAAAGAGTGTTGAAGAATACAAGGATAAAAAGTCAGTCCTCCCAACTAGGAATACAAGATAACTGGATTGAGTGAGCAAATGTGCAAAGCTCATATGTTTTCTCTGAAGCAAAGAGATACAAAAAATAAATAGCTAGCATGGTTGTCTATCTGGGTTGAATAAGCAAATGTGCATGGAAGCAAAGAGGAGAAACCATAAAAGAATAAGGAAAAGATGAAAAAAGAGAAATTTTAATAAAACACAAAAAGAAAAAAATTAAAATAAAAAAGGAAAAAGTAGAAAAAAAAAAAAAAAAAAAAAAAAAAAAAAAAAATAAAGGAGAAAAACTCAAAAAAAGGAAGAAGGGGAAAAAAGAGAAACAAAAGAAAAAAAGAAAAAGAAGAAAAAAAAAAAAAAAAAAAGAAAAAAGGAAAAAAGAGGAAAAAAGAAAAAAGAAGGAGAAAAGAGAAAAGAGATGAAAAAAGAAAATAAAAAGAAGAAAAGAGAAGAAAGAGAGAAAAGGAAGTAAAAGAAAAAAAGAGTAAAAAAGAGAAAATTTGAAAAACAAAAAAGAGAAAAGAACATGCATTCATGTGTTAGGCATCCCTAGGAGCATGCTCATCATAATCATAGCATTTGTTAAATTTTGACGGGTATAAAACCCGCCTATCCGTTTAGGCATAAGGAGGATGGAACCTGCCTATCCGTTCAAGCGTAATAAAAATTGAATTGATTATCTATTCGGGCATGAGGAGAATAGAACCCGTTTATCCGTTCAAGCGTAATAGGGATGAAATTGCTTATCTATTCGGGCATAAGGAGAACAAAACCCGCCTATCCGTTCAGGCGTAATATGGATGAAATTGCTTATATATTCGGGCATGAGAAGAATAGAACTCACCTATTCATTTAGGCATAATGGGGATAGAATTGCTTATCTATTCGGGCATGAGGAGAATATAGAATCGCCTATCCGTTCAAGCATAATAGGGATGGAATTGGTTATCTATTAGAGCATGAGGAGAATATAACCCGCCTATCTGTTCAGGCATAATAGGGATGAAATTACTTATCTATTTGGGCATGAGGAGAATAAAACCTACCTATCCGTTCAGGCATAATAGGGATGGAATTGCTTATCTATTCGAGCATGAGGAGACTATAACCTGTCTATCTGTTCAGGTGTAATAGAGATGGAATTGCTTATCTATTCAAGCATGAGGAGAATAAAACCCGCCTATCTATTCAGGAATAATAGGGATGGAATTGTTTATGTATTCGGGAATGATGAGAATAGAACCCGTCTATTTGTTCAGGCATGAGGAGAATGGAACCTTTATTTTTTTAGCAAAACGCCTATCCGTTCAGGCGAGAGGAGAATGAAACCTTTATTTTTTTAGTACAACACCTATCTGTTCGTGTGCGAGGAGAATGTAACCCTTATTTTTCAACACAACACCTATCCGTTTGGGTGGGAGGAGAATGTAACCTTTATTTTTTAGCACAACGTCTATCTGTTCGACTGCAAGGAGAATGGAACCTTTATTTTTCAATACAACACCTATCCATTCGGGCGCAAAGGATAATGGAACCAATTATTATCCAGCACAATGCCTATTCGTTTGGGCGCGAGGAGAATGAAACCTTTATTTTTCAACACAATGCCTATCCGTTCGGGGGTGAAGATAATAAAACCCTTTTTTTTCAGCACAATGCCTATCCGTTCGGGCGCGGGGAGAATGGAAACCTTTATTTTTTAGCACAACATCTATCCGTTCGGGCGCGAGGAGAATATAACCTTGCTTTTAGCAAATTGTCTATCCGTTCGGGCATGAGGAGAATGGATACTTTTTAGCAACGCCTATCTATTCGGGCATGAGGAGAATGGAACGTTTATTTTTCAGCACAATGCCTATCCGTTCGGGCAGGAAAAGAATGAAACCTTTATTTTTCAGCACAACGCCTATTCGATAATGAAACCTTTATTTTTTTTTCAACACAACGCCTATCCGTTCGGGCACGAGGAGAAATGAACCTTTATTTTTCAGCACAACACCTATCCGTTCGGGTGCGAGGAGAATGGAACCTTGCTTTTTAGCAAATTGCCTATTCGTTCGGCATGAGGAGAATAGAACCCTACTTTTTAGCAATGCCTATCCGTCTAAGAATGAGGAGAATAGAACCTTTATTTTTTAGCACAATGCCCATCCGTTCGGGGCGAGGAGAATAGAACCTTTATTTTTTAGAACAACGCCTATCCGTTAGGGCGCGAGGAGAATGGAACCTTTATTTTTCAGCACAACACCTATCTGTTCGGGCACGAGGAGAATGAAACTTTTATTTTCCAGCACAACGCCTATCCGTTCGGGTGCGAGGATAATCAAATCTTTATTTTTCAGCACAACGCCTATCCGTTTGGGCGCGAAGAGAATGTAACCTTTATTTTTCAGTAACCGCCTATCCGTTTAGGCAAGAGGAGAATGGAAAATTACTTTGATGTCCACCAATTAATTTGCTGTGTGATTGGCTAAAATAAGTGCTTTTTGTTCTTTCTCTATTCTTGTTTCACCGAAATGAGCAAAGAAGGGCATCTTTTGTCATTGATTTTTTGTCTCAAATAAGGAAAGAAATTGGAGGCCAGATTCGAATATGAAAATATATGGCAAGAACCAGCTCCAAATCAGAGTCAAATCTGACAGAAAAATAAAAGGGAAAGTCAAATCTGAATCAATACAAATATGGATGGGAATCATCGAATATGAGAAGCAATTAAAACAAAGGGGAAGGAATCCAAATCAGAATAAAAGAGTAAACAATCAACCATGATATAGGGATTTTTTTTATTCTAATTTCCCTTGTAAATTTGGCATATAAAATCCTATATAAACCCACCATTCCATTTTAATTCTCACAACTCACAACTCAATTTTCTCACCATCCACCTTTCACTTTACAACCCCCTCTGTAACCACTATACACCACTCTCTACACCACTTGTAATCCAAAAATTACACAAAAAGCAAGGAGATTGTATTGAAATTTCAAGTTGAATACAAGAAGAAATCTTTGTTTATAGGTATTTTGTTCTTGTTTTCTCTTTATTTTATGATTATTATTATTGTTTCTAGTTGAATATAAAAAGTAGAGTTTTACCTTTCTTTTGATTTTCGGAGGGATTCAATCGAATACAAAATTTTTTAGGTGTTTCGCTATCGGCGGACGGTGGCTAGCTATAGTGGTTCTCTATCCTTGTTCTTCAAATTTTTGTTCTAGAAGATAAACACTTATGAATTTTTAAAAACGAGGGGTTTTGATCCATTTTCCTTAATAAAAGTTAATAATTGATTTTTTGGTCTCTATACCCATTTCAAATAAAGTGGGCCATTTTAATTTGAACCTATACATTTTTATACCATGAAACTCATTTAAATATTCTTTTAAATTTGACATATCAATTTAGATTTACTTTTAAACTAGCCATTAATTTCATTTCCTTATTTATTTCATTTTTTAAAAAAAATAGCAAACCCTTCTTCATCATATTCTTTAACAAAATAATAAAATTAGTCTTTTTTTTTACAAAAACGGTCTAATTACCATGTGTCGTCCACGAGAAGGATAAATAAAATTTAACTAAATTCCATTTTATTTTTGTTATTTTATTTAATTTATTAAATTAAATTGATGTTACCTTTTTATCTTGTTAATTTAATTTGTTAACTGTTTGTCTTTAATTAAAATTTTAGTTTAGACAAACCCTAGGTTTAGGTTATCTAGTGTTAGAGCCTTAGTTAATTTAGAGTCTTTGAAGTTGAAATAAAATTATTTTCACATCAAAAATCATAAAACACACTTCATTATATTTAACCCCAATAAGTAAAATTCACTTAGATAATTCTTAGGGTTAATCATTCAATTTAGAAAAATAAAAGTTTCAACACACCAATTGTTTCTTAGAATGTTTGATTAAAAAGTGGAATATATTTAATGCGGTGTCCTACCAAAAGGAGGTAACATGTTAGCGCCAGAGATATTGGCGGTGATTAGAGCTTTACTCTTCGGATGGTGGGACCATTAAAATAGAATCATATTCATAAATGAATAAGTTAAAATTTATACGAACTTGCAAATTTTGACATTAAAATATTTTATAATCGGCTAGGTACCAATTTTTTAGCAGCTGTTGGGGTGCTAATCCTTCCCCAAGCGTAATGACTCCCGAGCCTGTTTTTGTGTTTTTCGTAGACCAAAACCGTTGTTTTAATAAAATAAAATTATTTTATTAAAATAAACCGTTTTTAGGTGATCCAACAACACCTTTTTAAAAAAGATTGGTGGACACTTAAAAAAGGTTGCGACAAAGGGTAATGGCCCCGTGACAAGTGGTATCGGAGCGACCCTTTGACTGTCCGATTTCACGCCAAACGCCCATGAGTGGGGTAGGCAGGGTGGACAACCGTGATAATTGACCCTTCACGAGCGTGGTTGACTCGTGACGAGGGCGTCACGAGATTGAGTAGGGATAAGAGGCGGAGGCATTAATCATACGTCTGAAAGAAAAAAGGGAGGTCTTGGGATATATAAACGATAGCGCTGCACATCCTATCAGACATATCTTTTGCGAAGAGAGTAATGACCCCGTGACAATATGCATTAGTATTGTGCTTTTGTATTTCAGCAATATCAGTTTATAAGTATTTTGTATGCCTTTTGAGTTTGGTTTTCGAGGAAATATATAAATTATTCATTAATGATTCCATGGAATTAACAAGCAGACTTGATGGGCCAATTGAATAAGTATTCTATCCAGTTATGAGGGTATACGCGAATGGGTAAAACATCTATTCAATTAGCAAAAAATCAGATTAAATTAGTAAATAACACATTTTAAGCTTAGTTTTTCCCCAAAATTGTAAATGCACTCCATCTTAACAAATTCTTTACAATTTGACTTCTGCTATTTAAAATTTTGAACTTTGATTATATATTACTCCCTCTATCCCCTATGAAAGCGTCATTGTTGATTTTTTTAGGCAATTCTTGAAATTTGACTTTAGTTATTTTTAAATATCTTAATTAGTATGTATTTGAAAACTTAAAATTTTGAAAGTATATTTTAAAAATTTTCGCTGAAGCAGTTTTCAAATTTATATTTTATAAAATTTAATTAAAATATTCAAAATGATTAAGGTTAAATTTAAAAAAAAGTGATCCACACGAACCAAAATTAAAATTGTAACACTTTCGTTGGGGCAAGAGAAATAATTAATTAAATTATGTGACAACTACAATGGAGTAAAAATTTAATAACATATTTATTAAAAAAATGTGAAAAAAGTATTTCTAATTGTATTTTTTTTATGCAGAAATGGAATAGTTTTGTTTACTAAGGTATTTTTAAGTAATTGTTTAAGTTATCTTATTTAATAATATTATATAAAATATTAAAAGAAAAATTAGCTAATTTAGTATATGATTAATTAAAAATCAATTTAATCTATATATTTTATATAAAAATTTACTCTTTAAACATTTGATATCCAAAAGATATGTTTAATATGATATGCCACTTCACCGCTTTTTTAAAACGTCTCATTTCTTTCTTAGTGTGTGATTAATGTCTAACGTATCATTCATGCGTGACATTCTCTTTCACTCAATCTCACATGCCACCTTCCTAATTGTTTACTTTGTCTACCCCACCATTTAAGACCTTCCACTTGAAATCAAAATATTAAATGTTATTCTGATACCACTTATCATGTATCAACTATTCAATTCCAAAACACAACATTTCATAACTGATATATTCGGAAGCTTACTGAAACTTACCTAACCAATGATAACAACACAAGTTTCAGTCGCTCGTCGACTAGACCAAGCACACTCTGGATGATACACACTATGTTGCGCTCACACTTCTCGATAAAGTTCCCAAATTCAGCCAACCGCTAATCGGCCTGGAAGATTCTCTACTTCGCTTTGTCCTTATCCATTCGTAGCTGAGCAACGTCCATACGTAGAGCATCTAACTTTGCCTTAGTCTTCTAAACCTCCTCTGCATGCCTGACAACAACACTTCTCTCCTTTTGCATCTCTTCAAAAGCATTATCTGCCTCACCATTGACATTTGTAACTCGTAAGTTCGCCGCTAAAATTGCTGCATCATTATTATCACGAGCCTGCACCAGCGTCTCGGCCAATTGCTGACCTCGACCAACTTCTGCATAACATTGGCTATTTTTTTCTCCAAGGCCTCAACTCTAGAATTGGACTTCTAGAACTCTATAGCCTTGGACGTAGCCCCGCTCTTGTACCGCTACCCCTCATCGATATCTTAAGCGAGGGTAGCGTTCTCTTTCTTATCAGCTTCAAGAAGCAGCTCAACAACTCTGACCATCAAGTTCGACACTTGGGAAGCCTCCCTCATGACATTGGCATACTTGCCACTCCGAAAGCTCGAGGATGGCCACGATCCATCGTTCAGCCCTTGACAAACTTCGTTAAAAAGATTAAAGATGTAAAGGAAAAGCCATGGTTAGATAGACCCCGCACACTAAAAGAAAATTGCAGAGATAAAATACAGGGTCACATGTATACGTACCTGATGAGGAAGTAATTTCAGCCTCTGTTCGAATTGAACCATCGAGGGGAAGAAAATGAATTATACCAAAAGTCTCATAAGGCTCTAGAAGTAAGGAGTTGCAGGATTCACCCTAGCAGCAGCAGCAACTGGCTCTGAAGGGGTCATCTCCGCAGAAATTGTAACAGGTTCCTCCATAGCGCAAGCTCTTTTTTTTCTTTCCTCCAAGAAACTAGTAGGCCCCTTTTTCTTCCAGCACTAAGGAAGATTTCACTCGGACACTTGATTCCAATTCTAGCCGCAACCATCTCCAACTTCAATAACGGTGATGGGGTAGCCTCCACTGAGAGTATTCCTCTGAAGTCACGAGACCAACAACTATTCTCACCCCAGCTTCCATCACAAAGGATCCAACAGTTGAAAGACCATCATCAGCACCTGTAAATGGAAGTAATTCTGTCGGCTCTAGCTTAAAACACAAATTACACCTCCTCTAAGCTGTCTTACTTTCGCTCTCTGAGAAATAAAATAATTCACACGGGGTAGGGTATGACACTTGTGAAGAAAGAGGACCTTCTCGTCTACCTTCCGCTCTACTCTTCGATGAGAAGATAATAGGAGAAAAGTAATTACGTGTTTGGAACTGAGAGAGCGTTAGAGATCCCAACTGCATTCTTTGGACCACCCACGAAAGTCGCATTGACTAGCGTCATTGGAAGCATTAACACCGTTTTTAGCAACATCACTTGAATCTTTACCAAGAGAATGCTGCGAATCTACCATATCATCTTCGACATTATACTCTTCGACCAACTTTTTCACCTGAGATCCACTCTCAGAGATATTATAATATGGTTTGTGACCCCTTGAAGGCCTGCTAGAAGCTTTGGCAGACATCTAAGGCCTCCGAGGAGAAGAACAATAAGAAACCAAAAATATCTTGGCAAGGCCGTCTTTAACTTTATAGGGACATGCTAACCGTCAACCCACCACACTTGGAGGAGGTCATTGCATAGGAGCCAGACCCTTCTGCTTCCTCCTAGTGGGGCTATCCCCTTTGAGGAAATATTTAAAGACACTCTAGATTTAACCCCCTTAGCCTGGCCTAGCAGAAATTGAACTAAAAGGATCACATTAAGTTTGTCGAAGCAAACCTGAGCTAATAACCTAAACGGTCCATTTTTTTCCTTTTTATCTTGTCTAAATGCTTTAATTAATTCCCTATGATGAACACGCTTCAGCAGAAACATCTCATTGAAATTAGATTTCAGAATAGGGTTCAATTGCTCAAAATCGCATATTAGGGACCAAAATGTAATTTCCACAAATTATAGGTCATCGTTGAGATTTAGGTTACCAATCCTTTATTAGTCCAATTCCATGCTCACATGTTAAATTCCATTTCAAAATAATCATTCGAACTCATTCAATTGCTTACATAACATTCAGGGACTAAATTGAAAGGTTTCCAAACTTCAGCAAACTAACCAACACAAAATCATCAATAGGCGTATCGATACGGGCAAGCCCGTATCGATACGGATCAACTAACATAATGACTACCTATATCGATATATGAACACCCGTATCAATACAGTGTGGTAACCCACCCGTATCGATATGGCCATGACCCCATATCGATCCTCCTTGCAATTTTTTAAAACTCAGAATTCTAGTGACCAAACCCTGTACCTATTCTAGTATAAAATTTCCCTTAAGGCGTACTGACATGGTGTCTAGGCATACCGATACCATTTTTTATTTTTTGATGATTTAAGCCTCACTAGACCTTGCGTACCAATCCTTGGGTACTGTACCGGTACGCAGAGACCTGTAATGACCTCTAGGTCCAACATATGACACTTTGGCTCAATCTAAACACATTTATACCTTATCTAAACATCATATAACATCATAAGCATGCTTTAAGACCACATACCAGCAATTAAAGCAACCCTAACAAGTCTAACACAATCATCCACCAAGTCTATAGGCATGCTCCCTAATCAACATCCAAAACATAAATCCATCCACATCTCAAGCACTTTAAACCTATTACAAATCCAAACCAACATATGAAACTTGTACAAACAGGGAGTCTAGCAAACAACCCTCCCAAATCAACATTTGACACATTGCCCTTATTACTACTATGTATAGTTTAAACCATACTTTGCAACCAAGTCCTTGAATGTCCTCCCTTGCTTGCTTGTCGCCTTTCGATCCACTAATCTGCATTGATGATAAAGAGAGCATAAGCACGTAATGCTTAGTGAGGAGCACTCAAACACAAAACATTATCCAATGCATTTTAAAATCGGTTTATTTTCAAAACCATTCGCAAACATTTTATCACAAAAAACCATCATGCCTTACTTTCAACATATGCACTTAATCCTTTCAAAACATGCATATTAAACCATATGTAATATGTATCATGGATTCTACAACATAATCCCATATGCAACCCTCAATTTAAGCCTTCCTATGCATAACATCCCATATGTAAATCTTAAAAGTATTCACATATATAAATCACATTATACAACAATCCATCAACATGATACATCAATTCATTATATTGGCTTACAAGTGATCTTTTCTCTATCTCATTTCTTTCATCAAACCACATCGAATACACGGATTTTCCTTCTAATATCCCAATCACTTAACTGCCCAATGGCATAGAGTAAATGCAACACATGCATTACCTTTACACTACCACGGCTCATCCTCCAATTTGGAGTAAACGCCTCCAATGCATCACCTCTACGGTCGCATCTGGAGTAAAAGGCATTGAAGCATTGCCTCAACAATATTAGGGTTCACATGGTCAAAGTAAATACTTTCAACACAATCACCTATATGAACCATGGGTGACTTATTATAGTAAAACAATTATATAAACATTTCTATAGCATTTTCAAACCATCAATTGCCAATATAATCCGTTTCATTAACATCAACATTTTTTATAGCATTTTTTTCAAACCCATTACCAATGTTCAAAAACATTATAAAATCATGCATTACCAAATGCATTAAGTATTAAACCAAGCTTAAATCATGCATAAATAGTGAGTAATCAATCTATTAAAACAAGTGCATAAAATCTATTTGCCAAATCGAGTTCAAGAGAGAATTCATCATTTACTTACTTTCGAGCTTAGATCAACATTTCAAGTTCAATCTAAAATCCCAAACATAACTCTTAAACCTTTGTAAAGATGTAAATCACATTCTCACTTATCAACATGCAAAGCCTCGCTTGCCGATTCGATAAAAATGCCTCCAAAGCTTCGAAATGTCCGTTCAAGCTTGAGGACCAACTTCCTCTATTTTATCCACACAAAAACAATGATTCAATGCATCAAAATGCATTCAACAACCCAAACAACATCAATTCGCAATAAAACCTCAACATACTCTACTCAATTTCACTCCACAACAACTGAAATCAACATCAAATATCTTCTAAACTTAACCCAGCCAAAACCTAACATTTTACCCCATCCATAAACATTAATTAACACCTAAAAACACATTAACATCATCCTTATACCTCCAGTATTCAATAAACCTCCACAACTCCTCAAAAACTCATAAGTACCAACCTAGAAAATTAGAGATTTACATAGTTTCGGGATTCGAATGTTAAAACCCACTTATTAACATTATTTAACATCAAAATCATGATTAGAATCAATCAAGAACTCAGTAAAATATAGCCTATATGAAAATCCACCAATCTAATCAATTAACCTTTGATTAAACCAATTTTCCATAATTAAATCATCAAATCAAGTTATAAATTATTTGTAAAGGATCAATAACTTGGGAATTTCAGTAAAGAACTTGTATTAGAGCAGAAGAATGAATCTCACCTCTAATGGCTGCATTTCCCCTTCATTGGATGAGTTTTCTTGAGAAAACAAGATCAAATCAAATAAGTTTTATTAGGAAACCATTAAAGATTAGTTTGAAATAAAAAAAATGTTAAAATCATGAGTTTACCTGAGAAAATTGAAGTGAATAAGAGTGTTTGGATGAAGAGAATTTGAGAGAAAATCTTTTTGATAAAAAGTTAGTTACGTCAAATTGTTTTTAACCTTTTAATTATCCAATTAATTCTCTAAGCCTTTTATATTACTTTAAAATCATTTAAAATAGCCTTTTAACTATCCAATTAATTCTCCAAGCTTTTTATATTACTTTAAGGGAAAAGTCTGATATTAGACTTTGGGTAAATAGCTCCTTAAAGATTCAAAGTTTTGATCCTTTTACAAAACAATCACTAAAAATAATTTTAAAACTTTACATTTTGGTCACTAACCAAAATGTCCAATTTTGAGATTCCATTTTCCAAAATTGACTTCACCAAAATTATTTATATATTAAATAATGATTTTAGAATATTTTTATCTCCCCCAAAAATATTTATTTAGAATTAAATCCTGAAACTAACTCAAATCCTCTATTCGGTCATTTGGACCGTCTAATCAACCTAGAAAACTCTTAGGCCCAGAACCAGGGCATTACACTAGAACATGATAACTTTTGGAACATTTGGCCAACCCCGCTTTGACAGTTCATCAAACTGAGATGCTTCAAGCTTCGACAACCCACTAATGGAGGTCATTTTGGTTTTGCTAAGGTTTATCCACAACAATAGAAAATTGAAGTCCCTAATAAGTTTTCTCGTAATTTTTATGTACTTTGTATAGTCCGAAACCAACTTCATCTTATTAGTCCAACCTTGGATGGACTCTTTAATATCAAGTCCTTTAAACCAACCTGAAAAGTTGAACATGCTTTTAGAAGTCTTTCGACAGACTTCGTTTAAAGAGAAGATATTCTTCAGAACAACATCGGATGGTTTCCACCCATTTCCTTGCATGCAAGGAAATAGCCAATCAAAAGATACCACGACACTTCAGTCAGTTAGCCTAGGGCAATATCGTACTCGCACAACACACATGCCATGAAAAGGTGCAACGAAAGGTGGAACCCTACCTCCAAGAAGTACATTGGAAGATAAAACCATGACTGACCCTCGTTGGAAGCATGACAGTCACTTATGAAGTAGGTCTTGAGTTGAACTCATAATTCTCCCATAACAGTCCCGGCATCGCAACATCACCACCTGACCCTGGACAACTTTAGCCTTGAATGAACTCCCAATCATCGGCTCAGAACAGTTTACAATGATATTCTTCTCCATAGTCTTCTTTTCTCTCACCATTATTCCCTGCGAACTTTCAATTAGAAGTTTTAAGAGACTAATTGCTCAAAAGGAATCATGTAACACCCCAAGTATTAGGGGTTCGACCGGGTTCAGTTCGAACTTGTTGAACCGAATTAATTTATTAAATGCATTTGTAAAATAAATATATTAAAATTTGAATTTTGTTAAATTGATAAAGTTTTTGGCTTCTAAAAATGTTTAGATATTTTATTAAATATTTTGATATTTTAATTAAAGGTTAATTAAAGTGGGGTTTTGGTTTTAGTGACTAAAATGTAAAGATTGCAAAACTTTTTTTATAGTGACTCAATTGTAAAAGGGCCAATACTAAGAATCCTTAGAGAGATATATTTTTAAACATTTTAATTGGCTTTACCACCTTAATTAGAAAAAGTTTTGACTGTCAATTGGTTTCTTAAATCATTTTCTTATTTTCTCAATTTCTTAAGATTTTCTCATCATATTTTCTCATCTTTTTCTTTCTCATCATTTTCAGAATTATTGATAGTTTTCAATGGGAATTATATCATTTGATTTCTCTTTTCTTGATTTACAAAACATTACAAACAATTCCTAAAGATTGTTTCAGTTTCTTATTTTTTTGGAAGAAAAGTTACGTCAATTTTTGGCGGAAAGCTCTTAAAGGTAAATATATTCTTATTTATTAAAACTAAAGTTCTTTATTGATATTTCCTAGCAATTGCCTTTTGTTTATTGTTTTATAACTTGATTTTGCAATCTATATCAAGAAATTGATGTTTTCCCTAAAATCTTAATTAATTTGATGAATGCTGGAGATTTTAATTGTTTTAATTCACATTTTAGTTGTATAAACATAATGTGAAATGAGATTTTTGGAATAAATCCTGAAACTATTTAATTGTTTAATTTTTAGGTGGATATTTAGTTAGTTTTGGGGTTGTTTTGAGTGATATGTTATTTCTGGAGGTATAAAGATGATATGAATGTGTTTTTGGATGTTATTTGGTGAAGATTGAAGATTGAATCATAGGTTTGTGGATGGATGTTGATTGGACAAAATTTGGGAATGTTTTCGGTATTTTCCAATAGATTTTGGAAGTGTATTGATAGAGATGTAGGGGAATGTTGTTGGCTGGTGTTGGAATGCATTTTGATGCATTATTCCTCTAGTTTATGTTATAGAAATAGAGTAAGGTCAAGAAGAAATTGTCTAGTTGACATCGGATATATTAGGTAAATTGGGACGAATCGGCGAGTGAGGCGTTGAGTATCAGTGAGTGTAAAAGTGTGTAACACCCCCTTCCCGGCCTGGTAGAGAACATGGTCAGAGTGTGTTAATGGAAGGTAGTTCGGTGTTCCATGCGACAAAATAACGTCATGGTAGGGTTTTAGGATTGGTACATAATTAATCTTATCAGTTTCTGGACCAATTTAAAACTTTTACAAGTTATAGATCCTTAACAAAAATTCTTTTTACCAATTTGAAATTAAACCTATAAATAGTAATCCTGTAAAGTTTCAGTGTATTCAAAGATTATTTACGTATCCAATTTTAGTCTTTCATTATTACGGGACCAACTGTAAAAGTCTAAGAATTTATTTTAATCACATTTAACCGGATTAATTAACCCCGTACCGATATGCCTTATGGCTGTATTGATACGGCTTAGCAAAGTTTGGTAATTTGGACATAGACGGAAGGGTCGTATCAATACGGGTCCTACTGTATCGATACGCTAAGCTTATTCTCAGTATTAAAGGATTCCAGTAACATTTTACCGTATCGGTACCAACTATGCCATTTTAGTACGCCCTCTATGACCGTTAAAAGGTTAAGCCTCTACCGATACTAAGTATCGATACGCGTAACCAACAATTCCATTTTTATTCAGGTTCGATATACCGTACCAATACACTCCCTATCCGTTTCGATACGGTGCTACAATGAAATTTTAGTGACCAAAACCATACCGATACACACTGTATAGTATCGGTACACCACCATGACCAATGTTGACTTAGTCCAAATATGCAAGACCGTACCGATACACCATCACCCATATCGGTACGCCTTGGTCTGTAAGGACATATTTTATCTGATTTTAATCAATTTTAACTCATCAAATGAAGTCCAAATGCAGTGAAATGTTACTAGTGAGTTAGTAATAGCCATTTCTAATAGCATGCAAAATCTCAAAGCATTTTGAATCCATTTACCTAGTTTTCCACTTTTTAGCCCAATATGCATATTTTATCCTCTTTTTAGCCATTAACAAAAGTCCATCATAAGAATTTTAAACATACTAGCATCACATATATCTTACATGCATAAAAAGACAAAAAGGGACTTATACAACCATTATGCTACCATTCTAGGAGTACATAGGGTAAATATACATTACATTAAACCTTGGTGACTTGCCAAAAACCTTCAAAAACTGGTCTGATCTCCAACCCAACCTTACTTAACCTGAAAATGCATGATGATGAATGCATTAGGCATACTTTCCCTAGTGAGGTAGCCATAAACAATGTCAATAATCAATATGCATTCAAATTCATGTTTCATCAATAATCCAGTGGCAAAATATCAATGTTCAATAGCAATGTGTCAATGTCCAATTTCAATTTATCAATATTCATTATCTATGATCGATGACAATGCAACAATAGTCAATGATTATTTATTAATATTCAATATCAATAATTGTTTAGTTCAATATTAACTCTTGGATCGATTCAAGATAGTGGATACGCGGATTCCTATGCCTCGCCAAGTCAATAAAGGTCTAGTCCCTCCGCCTCACCAATATAAAGGCCGTAGCCCAAGGACCGCAGTCCACCCATACCAATGAGCTCATAAATCCTATGGCATGCGAATGTATCCAATGTCCACTCGAATCCAAGGTCCGATAATGTAGGCCAATATTCAATACATTATCTATATCAATAAGTTCAATGATCTGATAATAATAAATTGATCCTTAGGTCCATTTCAACGATCCGGTGAGTTCGATAACAATATTTCAATAATCAATGTGCAATGTATCAATGACAATAACAATGATCCTTCCAATGCTATGCCAATATTCAATATTCAATACTTTAATGTCAATGTTCAATGCTCAATGATTCAATGACAATATTCAATAACGATGATCGATACTCGGTGTTTCAATAATTCAATAAGGAAGCTTACCAATGCACCCTTCAGGGGTTCGATGCAATGACCTTAAATCCAATGTTAGTTATATCATATTCAATGAAAATGAATCCAGGAAAGACACCTAGCCTAATCTTGAGACTCCAACATTGCACTTAGCCTTCGGAGATCATATGCAATGACCTTACTACGGCTCTCGGATGACAATCCCCATTGCACTTAGCCTTCGATGGAGATGATGGCCCTTCCTCCAACACTTGAGCTAGGCATAAGTTAGGGAAAATAGTTAGAATCGAACCATTGATTCAAAATTGATATTTTAGCTTAGTAAAGCTCATAGGCAACAATATTTCCATAGAATCAAGCTTTAAACACTTGGGTATAACCTTGACTTTCAAGACTTTAATCTTGAAATTAAACTTCAATAATCCATGGAATCGATAAATTGATTGGGCATTCTCACCAATCCAATAGCTTTCTAATGATGTAGAGAAATCAAGGGAAGCTTGAGAAACCAAGTGAGGTGCTTGCTTGAGCTTGGTAAAGAAGACAACAATGGTGGTGCTTGATGACTTAGAAAAGATTGAAGAAAATGTGAAGATGGTAAAACATCGGTTGAGCTTAAGTGTTTTTAACACTTTCCTCCTTCCCCAAATTATTTATTAGCCATGTAGATTTCCTATTAAATGGTTGCCTCCCAAACAACCAATCAAATGGTTTCCTAGCTTGGGAGAAAACCTTTAATAACATTTTATTATTCTTCAATTCTTTTCCCCAATAAGATATATGCCAATTTATGACATATTTCAGCCATCTTCATGTGAATTAGGCTAAGCAAGGAGGTGACTCACACCTCTAATTGGTATAATTATGAGGGTGGTTCCTCAACTTTTCAAAGTTTGCATTTTTACCCCTAAACTTTAATTTTCATAATTTAGTCACTAAATGACTTTCAATCCCTTTAAAAAGGTCCAAGATCAATAATTAAACTCAATTGAAGTTCATTACAATACAATTGAGTACAAAGTTAGAATCATTACAATGGTTTGAAGTTCCTTACAATACAATTGAGTACAAAGTTAGAATCATTACAATGGTTGTACCATTTCGATAAAAAAATTGATCACCGGAACCTGATTCTAACTAGACTGATTTTTGGTGTTTTACAACTCTCTCCCTTACGAAAAATTCATCCTCAAATTTTCATCCAAACTAAAGAGATGAGGGTAATGCTTCTTCATTGCCTCTTCCGATTCCCAAGTGGCTTCTTCCACTAAATGGCTCCTCTAGAGCACTTGGACTAGAGGCACGAATTTATTGTGAAGCCTCTTGACTTCTCTTGCAAGAATCTGGACCGGTTCTTCCTTATAGGTCAAATTTAGCTGGATCTACACAGATTCTGGCTCAAAGATATGTGAAGGGTCGGATAAGTATTTGTGAAGCATGGACACATGGAATCTATCATGAATCCTACTTAATTCGAGGGCAATGCTAAACGGTATGCAACCGGGAAAACTTTTTCAATGATCTCAAAAGGTAAAATGAATCGGGGACTCAGTTTCCCCTTCTTGCCAAACCTCAGGATCTTTTTCCATGGTGATACTTTGAGGAAGGCTTTTTCATCAACCTCATATTGGATATCCTTTCGTTTAAGGTAAGCATAGGCCTTTTGTCGGTCAAAGGCTGTCTTTAAGCATTTATGGATGATGGTAACCCGTTCTTTAGTTTTCCAAAGTAGGTCAGGGCCCAACATCTTGTCTTCACCGAGTTCAGACTAACACAGTGGAGTTCTACAACGCCTGCCATACAAAGCCTCATAAGGTGCCATTTTGATAGAAGCTTGATAGCTGTTGTTGTAGACAAACTTGATAAGAGGTAGGGATTTCTCCCAAGATCCACCAAATTCGATGATACATGCTTGAAGCATGTCTTCCAGAATTTGCAATAATGGATTTCAATAACAATACTTATTTTAGATTGTTAGATGAGAGGAGTTTTTGATATTTACCTAGATTACTCTTTCTGACTGGCCATCAAACCGAGGGTGAAATGTAGTACTAAGGTTAACTTTGGTACCCAAAGCACCCTACAGAGATTTCTAGAATTGAGAAGCAAAAACTCAGATCTCAATCGGAGATGATGGGCTTTGGTACTTTGTAAAGTCTTGTAACTTCCTTGATATACAAATCAGCTAGCTTTGGAAGACCATAGTCCATTCTAATCGGTAAGAAGTGTGCTGACTTGGTGAAACGGTCCACAATAACCCATATAACATCATGTTTGGTGGGAGTTAAAGGCAAACTACTTCCACTGTGGTAAGTCAATAGGTTGCAATAAGCCAGTAGGAACACGATGCTCAGCCTTGACGCGCTGGAACGTAAGGCACTTAGACACGAAATCAACTATGGCTTGTTTCATGCTTGGCCACCAATAGAGTTCCTAAAGATCCTTGTACATCTTAACAGAACTCGGTGCAGAGAAAAAAGGATCGAATGAGCTTCCTTTAAAACATCCGCATGGAGAGATTCATCATTGGGTACGCAATCACAATAGCATAAAAGACCTTCAAAATTAACTCTAAAGTCAAATTCATTTCCACATTGCAGTTTGGAAATAAGGGACTGCAATTGAGGATCGTGATCCTGCAAAGCTTTAATTCTCGATATGATAGTAGACTGAACCTAGAGTTTAGCTACTAAGCAATGATGTTTCTGAAGTCAAAAATAAGAATTGATAGCACGAAGGGCTACAACACAAAGGTTATTCAATGAGTTCGATACAATGGATATGTAAGGTTTAGTGGTCGATAACAATAATTACCAAGCTGAAGCTTGCGGCTGAGTGCGTTAGCTATAACTTTGGCCTTGCCCGGATGGAAGTCAATAATAAGATCATAGTCTTTGAAGAGTTCCATCCATCTCCATTGTCGAAGATTCAACTCTTTCTAAATTAACAAGTATTTGAGACTCTTGTGATCGGTAAAGAGATAGCATTTCTCCTCGTAGAGATAATGCCTCCAAATTTTAGTGCAAAGACAACTACAATCAATTCTAGATCATGCGTAGAAAGTTCATTTCATGTGGCTTAAATTGTCGGGATGCATAAGCTATGACCTAGCCCTCTTGCATAAGAACACATCCTAACTCAAGGTGTAATGCATCATTATAAATTGTGTAGTCATTGCCAGACACGGGTTGGGTTAGGATGGGTGCATGAGTCAATACTTGCTTCAACTGGTCGAAGCTTCTTTGTTGATTTATGGTCCAAATGAAATGAGTGTCTTTTCTCAATAAATTTGTCAGTGGAGCTGCTATCATGGAAAATCCTTTCATGAATCTCCTATAATAGCCAGCTAAACCAAGGAAGCTTCTTACCTCTCTAATGTTCTTCGGTGGTTTCCAATCTAGGATAGCTTGGATTTTCTTCGGATCTACTTGAATGCACAAAGTCAATACAATGTGGCCAAGGAATGCAGCTTTGGTGAGCCAAAACTCACACTTGGAGAACTTAGCAAATAGCTACTTCTCTTAGGGTTTGCAATACAATTCAAATGTGGTTTCGATGTTCCATAGCATTCTTAGAAAATATCAATATGTCATCGATGAAAACCACCACAAATTCATCCATATAGGGTCTAAAAACCCAGTTCATCAAATCCATAAAGGCTTCCGGTGCATTGGTTAGCTCAAATGGCATTACTAAGAATTCATAGTGCCCATACCTAGTAAGAAAGATAGTTTTGGGTATATCACACTCTTTAACTCTCATTTGATAGTACCCTAACCTTAGATCGATCTTGGAAAACACAATGGCATCTTTACTGATCGAACATGTCATCAATTCTTGGTAGTGGGATACTTGTTCTTGATGGTCACTTTGTTTAATTATTGGTAGTCAATACACAACCTCATAGATCTATTATTTTTCTTCACGAAGAGGACTGGAGCTCCCCAAGGTGAAGAACTCGGTCGAATGAAACCCTTGTCAAGCAGATCTTGAAATTGAGCCTTTAAGTCTTTTAGCTCAACTGTAGCCATAAGGTAAGGTGCAATGGAAACTAAGGTCGTTCTAGGTTGCACTTTGATGCCGAATTCCACCTCACGGTTTGAAGGTAAACTTGAAAGTTCATCAGGAAATACATCGAGGAATTCACACACAATATCGATACTAAGCAGTTGAGGTTTGTCCTTGGTTTCTGAGGTTAATGCATACAAGGATGGGTTTCTCAAAATCATCAGGGTGACGCTCTTCTTACCAAGGCCTCAGAGGTACAACTTTTTCTTAGAGCAATACAACCAAGCTTGATGTTCACTGAGCCAATGCAGTACTAATATGACATCGAACTCGTGAATCAGTAATGCCAATAGGTTGGCCGAAAAAGGAATCTCTTGGATCATTAAGGGACAATTCTTATATACAAAACTTATGGTGACACAATCACCCAATGGATTGGTTACAAAGATCTTAGATACTATGGGTTCAAAGGATATCTTATGCTTCTTCGCTAGCATCGTACTAATGAAAGAATGTATGGAGCCAGGATCAATCAATGCATAAATAGTATGAGAGTTCAACTCAACGGTACCTACAATGATATCAGGACCATCCTCCTCATCTCAGCTCCTCACATGGTACATCCGAGCAGTGGCATTTGAATCCTGTCTATTTGATGCCTTAGCTGAGCCACTGGGTCTCCTCCCAGCTCCTGATGAACCATGCTTTGATCCTTTACCTCTATAAGATTGAGCAGGTGATGCTGTAGTGGTTGGTGTGGCAATAGGCTTGTTGGTGTTCAATGGACAATCTCAGATAAAATGGCCTTGTTCGCCACAGAAATATCAGGTTCTAGACTGCTTGCGACATTGTCCCGCAGGATGCTTGTTCTGGCAATAGTTGTATATTGGATGTTGTACGACTCATCCTGAACCTCTAGTACTCTTAACAGAAGTGGCTTTGGCAAACGACTGGGTCATCATCTGCGGTCTAGCAATATTCCCAGATCGAGAAGGCTGAGGATAAACATTCTGCTTTGGACCTCAATACATTCCTTTCTTACTAGGCTTTGAAGGACGAGAATAATCATATTGTCTCTTCGTAAATCTTCTAGATCCTCCAAACCTCTGTGCTTTCTAGGCAGCTTCGGTGGCCTTGACCCGATTCATCAGGTCCTGAAAGTTAGTGATGCCCAGTGCTGTAAACATAGGGTGCAGCTCGTCACTGAGCCTAACAATGAACATTCTGCACTTCTCTTCCTCATTCTTGATATATTCAGTTTTGTATCGGTAGTACTTGCAAAAATATGGATGTACTGCTCCACGGGTCGTCCACCTTGCTTGAGATGGAAGAAGGTGTTACGCCTCTCCGCGAGGTAGTACTCACTGATATATTTCTTGCGAAACTCTCAAAGGAAAAACTCCCAAGTTACAGCTTCTTCGGGGACCGTGAGAATAGTAGTCTCCCACCATTGGAGTGCCTCGTCGGCCAGCAACGCGAGAACACTGTAGCTGCTTGTTCAGGACTTACAACTTATTATCCAACCAGTATTCGGCAATCTCAAGATTGTCATCATCCTGACCGATAAAGGTATAAGCCCGATGCTGAGATAGCTTGTCAATAGGGGCTCGAACATATTGGATGATTGGTGCAGTAGGTTGCACAGCCTGCTCGGATCTCATAAAAGTCATAAACTGTTTAAACATGTCGACCATGTTTCGATAACATTCAGCCTGAGTAGTGATTGCCTCGGGTGGTATAATGCAATGTGATAATAGTACAATAATCAATAGTTTAGTCCTAGAATCAACTAAACTCTAGCTCTGATACCACAAAAGTAACACCCCTTTCTCGGCTTGGTGGAGAACCAGATTGTGCTAATGAAAGGGTTCGGTGTTCTATGCGATAAAATAACGTCATGGTAGGGTTTCTGGATTGAAACATAATTAGTCTTATTAGTTTCTGGACCAATTTAAAAATTTTATAAGTTACAGGTCCTTAATAGAAATTCTTTTTACCAATTTGAAATTAAACCTATAGACAGTGATCGTGTAAAGTTTCAGTATATTCAGAGATTATTTACCTATCCAATTTTAGTCTTTCATTATTATAGGACCAAACTGTAAAAGTTTAAGAATTCATTTTAATTACATTTAACCAGATTAACTAACCTTGTACCCATACGACTTATGGCCGTATCGATACGGCTTAGCAAAGTTCATAACTCAGTTATAGATAGAAGGGTCGTATCGATACGGGTCCTATTGTATCAATACGCGAAGCTTATTCTCAGTATTAAAGGATTCAATAACATTTTATCGTACCGATATGGACTATGCCATTTTGGCACGCCCTCTATGACCGTTAAAATGGTTAAGCTATTACCAATACTGAGTATCAATACGCGTAACCAATAATTCCATTTTTATTTAGGTTCAATATATCGTACCGATACACTCTCTATCCGTATCGATTTTGTGCTGCAGTGAAATTCTAGTGACCAAAATCCGTACCGATATGTACTGTACAGTATCGGTACGCCACCTTGACCAATGTTGACTTAGTTCAAATATGCAAGACCCTACCGACACGCCATCACCCGTATCGGAACGCCTTGAGTATGTAATAATAGATTTTATTTGGTTTTAATCAATTTTAACCAATCAAATGAAGTCCAAATGTAGTGAAATGTTACCAATGAGTTACTATTAGCCATTTCTAATTGCATGCAAAATCTCATAGCATTTTGAATCCATTTACCTAGTTTTCCACTTTTTAGCCCAATATGCATATTTTGTCCTCTTTTTAGCCATTAACAAAAGTCCATCATAAGCATTTTAAACATACTACCATCACATATATTTTACATGCATAAAAAGGCAAAAGGACTTATACAACCATTATGACACCATTCTAGGAGTATGTAGGGTAGATATACATTACATTAAACCTTGGTGACTTTCCAAAAACCTTCAAAAGTTGGTCCGATCTCCAACTCAACCTTACTTAACCTGAAAATGCATGAAGATGAATGCATTAGGTATATTTTTCCTAGTGAGGTAGCTATAAACAATGTCAATAATCAATATGCATTCAAATACATGTTTCATCAATAATCCAGTGGCAATATGTCAATGTTCAATAGCAATGTATCAATGTACAATTTTAATGTATCCATATTCAATATCTATGATCGATGACAATGCAACAATAGTCAATGATTATTTATCAATAATTCTTTAGTTTAATATTAACCCTTGGATCGATTCAAGATAGCGGATATGCGGATTCATGTGCCTCGCCAAGTCAATAAAGGTCAAGTCCCTCCACCTCACCAATATAAAGGCCGTAGCCCAAGGACCGTAGTCCACCCATACCAACGAGCTCATAAATCCTATGGCATGCGAATTGTATCCAATGTCCACTCGAATCCAAGGTATGGTAATGTAGGCTAATATTCAATACATTATGTATATCAATAAGTTCAATGATCTGATAACAATAAATTGATCCTTAGGTCCATTTCAATGATCCGGTGAGTTCGATAACAATATTTCAATAATCAATGTGCAATGATCAATGACAATAACAATGATCCTTCTCATGCTATGCCAATATTCAATATTTTAATGTTAATGTTTGATGCTCAATGATTCAATGACAATATTCAATATTCAATAACGATGATCGATACTCGATGTTTCAATAATTCAATAAGGAAGCTTACCAAAGCTTACCAATGCACCCTTCAAGGGTTCGATGCAATGACCTTAAATCCAATGTTAGTTATATTATATTCAACGAAAATGAAACCGAGAAAGGCACCTAGCCTAATCTTGAGACTCCGACTACACTCACCTCAAAATCTGAAGCTACTACGGCTCTCAGATGATAATCCCCTTGCACTTAGCCTTCGATGGAGATGATGGCCCTTCCTCCAACACTTGAGCTAGTCATAAGTTAGGGAAATAGTTAGAATCGAAGCTATTGATTCAAAATCTATATTTTAGCTTAGTAAAGCTTATAGGAAACGATATTTCCATGGAATCAAGCTTCAAACACTTGGGTATAACCTTGACTTTCAAGACTTTAATCTTGAAATTAAACTTCAATAATCCATGGAATCGATAAATTGATTGGGGGATTCTCACCAATCCGATAGCTTTCTAACGATGTAGAGAAATCAAGGGAATCTTGAGCAACCAAGTGAGATGCTTGCTTGAGCTTGGTAAAGAAGACAACAATGGTGGTGCTTGATAAATTGGAAAATATTGAAGAAAAGGTGAAGATGGTAAAGCATCGGTTGAGTTTAAGTGATTTTAACACTTTCCCCCTTCCCCAAATTCTCTATTAGCCGTGTATATTTCCTATTAAATGGTTGCCTCCCAAGCAACCAATCAAATAGTTTCCTAGCTTGGGAGTAAACCTTTAATAACATTTTAATATTCTTCAATCCTTTTCCCTAATAAGATATACGCCAATTTGTGACATATTTCAGCCATCTTCACGTGAATTAGGCTAAGCAAGGAGGTGACTCACACCTCTAATTGGTATAATTATGAGGGTGGTCTCTCAACTTTCTGAAGTTTGCACTTTTACCCCCAAACTTTCAATTTTCACAATTTAGTCACTAAATGACTTTCAATCCTTTAAAAAGGTTCAGGATCAATATTAAACTCAATTGAAGTTCATTACAATACAATTGAGTACAAAGTTGGAATCATTACAGTGATTGGACCATTCCGATACAAAATTTCTAATCATCGAAACCTGATTCTGGCTAGACCAGGTTTTTGGGGTGTTACAAAGTGTTTTGACACTCTAAAGAGGTTTGAATTTTGGCTTTGGGAGTTTCGATTAAGCCTAGCAAGCTTAACTAAGATTGGAAGTAAGTTTTCCTAATTTTGCCATTTGAATACTGGTTTATTATGAAAACATGTTTTACATGTTTGAAATGAAAATCATGAGATGAAATACTTACTATTTTTATGCATCATTAAATGTTATGCAATGATTATAAAGAATAAGGGTGCTTAAGTGCATCGAAATATGTTTACATAAAGGAATGTTAAAGGTTCCAAGGGCAATGATGATTGCATATGAGATTGGTTTGTAAACACTAAAAAGGATAGGATATAATTGGCATGCCATAGGGTTAAAGTGCACTATAAAATTCAAGTTGGTCACTTTTCAACTTTTAGGTAATTGAAAGACATTATCCGAGCTTTGAGGTTTAAAACGTGGGTTAAAGGAACCACTCAGGTTAAAAGGTGGTTTAAAGGAACCATTCGAAAATCCATATATTTGATAAGTTTATAAAGGAAATATGGTTTTATACAGGCCATTCTAATTACCAATATATGAAGATATAAAAAAACAAACAAACAAACAAACAAAGAATGTTGCATATGCTTTGATTAAACATAGCATGTTTTGCAATGAAATAGTATGATGCATATTTTTACACGAATAACATAGTTTGAATAAACGATTTTATGATGCATTGATGATTATTTGTAGAGCTACCTCACTAAGCATGCATTGCTTATGCTCCCATTTCATCTTTGCAGAGAATTAAGGCTAGATGAAGTATTCATGGCAAGAAAGGACATCCAAAGTCTTTGTTTTATGTTAGTATGAAACTATAGTTGAATTAATTGTTAATAAGGCAATGTTTCATTTGAATTTAGGGGATTTGCAATATGTTTTTGTATTGTTTTTGGACCTTTATATCTTGCAGGTTTTGACGAGTTTAGAAGCATAATAATGATGTGTTTTGGTTGAACCATGAATTGGTTTTATATGTCTTGATATGCCATGATATGCACAAAGCGGTGGAATGCTTAATTTTGAGTTTAGAGGTCAAATGATGTGATATTGATGTGGCTATAATTTTAGCATGTTTGAAATGTATATTAGGCCATTTGTTACTTGTCCAAATAGGTAAAAGACCAAACATGCATAAAATGACTATTTGAGTTCTTCATATTGGATTGATTTTGCAATTTTGACTTTTTGGTTGACATTTTGATGTAATAGTTCATTGATGCTAAAAATTGGTATACATGTGTGTTTTTGTGTGTTTGATTTGCTCGTAATTTATTAGAAGCATAAATAGGTCATGTGGATATGTTTAGTGAGGTTTTAAAGTGATACGAATATGCATTTTCTGCAAGGAGGTTTCGAAACCTGAAAATTGGTATACATGTGTGTTTTTGTGTGTTTGATTTGCTCGTAATTTATTAGAAGCATAAATAGGTCATGTGGATATGTTTAGTGAGGTTTTAAAGTGATACGAATATGCATTTTCTGCAATTCTGCAAGGAGGTTTCGAAACCTGTTGAAGCTACTATCGAAACCAGCCAAAGGTTTTGAAACAAGAGGTTGATTTTGGATACTAGAATAATGGTTTCAAAACCATGGGGAAAGGTTTTGAAACCTTCCACGGGGATTTTCTGCAAAGCTAAAAAATAGTTTGAAATGTTATATTTTGGTCCTTGAATGTTAACATGCTAATTGGATGAGTTCGGGTAATCTGTTTGAGTTGAAATTTCACACGTAAGCATGAAACATGTTCAATTAAATAATGGTAACTTTAAATTTGGTTAAGTCCCTATAATTTATTGTATTTACAATTTGGTCCTCAAAACACTAAATTATGCAATTGAGTGTTTCTTTGATGTCCAATTTGATTGTAAATTTAACCTCCTATTGTATGTATACCATAGGATTTAATGTTGCATCTAGATAAGATAAAATAGAAAAATGGACTGTAATTTGAGTTAGCTAGTTCGGGTTTGTTTTGACAAACCTAATGTAATTCACTTGGTTCGGGTCTTGCGACTAGGTCGAGTCAAGGGGGTTACAAATCAAGGGAAACTTGAAGAAAACCTAAGGAGTTTGAAAGTTAATCAAAGATCGAAAACTATAAATTGCCCTAATTCTAGCAGGTATTTATAATCAGAGAACATGTCTCCCTATAATGACTATTTGCTTCACATTTCAAAACGAATTTAATACCTGAGTGACATGTGTGTCCTCTCACAGCCACAAGTCAAATCATCATAATTTTTTGAGTTAATTTAGACACCTCTTGGATTCCTAACGGTCACAAGAATAGCTTTTTTAGAAGCTTTATATTGTACCATTTTTTTGTACTCTTATAATTAAGGGGGACAAATGTTATACCCAACATCTCCTCCTGTAACATCTCGAAATCTGGGTAGGGGAATCGGCTTGATTTGGTTTTAGGAGATAATTTAGTTGATTAAATTAATTTTGGGTATTTTAAAATATGGATTTAATTAAAATTTGGAAGTTTTGGTTAAATTGATATTTATTTAATTCTTATATTAAATAAAGGGTTTTTAAATTGAAGGCTTTTAATAATTCAAAATGATTAACATGTGATTTTAGTGACTAATTTGATAGGGAATACATGCTAAGAATATTTAAGGGCCAATTATGCGATGTGATATTTTTAAAGGAATTTTGATTATTTTTTATAAATAAATTGGTTTAATATATAATTAATATTAAATTAGTTTAATAAAATGTTTTTAACAAAAAGAGAATGACGATTAATTAGTTTCTATGGAAGATAGTTTTCTTCATCATAAGATTTCCCAAAAATATCAAGTTTTTCCATGGAATTCTAATCTTTTCTTCTCAAATATTTTACCAAATCATTCATAATTTTTCAATTTATTTCAATATTGATTCTTAAATCTCTTCAAAATCCATTTTCTCATTTGTTGGAAGATCACGTTACTTTTGGTGGACTTCTCTCCAAATCTTGGTTCATCAATTATAAGGTATAATAATGATTCTTATTAAAATTCCACATGTTATGTATTCCTAATCTTTGATTTAGTTGTCTTTTAATTGATTTAATTGGAGGTTGATGATGAAATTGAGTTTTAATTGATTTATTTCTTATGAAATCTTGGTTGGTTGAAGAAACTAAGTTGCAATTGATTTAATTATAATGATTTTAATGGGTTAGATGTAATCTAAACCCATTTTGGTAAAAACAATCCCATAATTGAATTAATTAATGAAATTAGCTTAGGTGTTCTTGAAGATTTTGAGTTGAATGATGGTGTTTTGGGTTCCTAAAGGTTGGCTTCTGTTAGTAGGGTATTTTGATGACATTTGGGATGATTTTGAGTTAGGAATTAATGATTATTGGTTTGGTTTAAGTTAGGAAAGTTTGGATTGTGAATCTTGGAATTTTTTGGTTGATGGAATATGAATTGGGTTAGATAACAACAAATTGTTTGCTGAAAGCTAATGGATGTATATTGATGTTAGATTATGTGGTATTGAGTTGTAGAATGTTTGGAATCATAATCGGAGGCCTTGAGTTGATTTTTCATCAAGATCGACTATCAAACAAGCTTCGACGAGTGGGAAAAAGCTTGTCAGTGAGTGCAATTATCACTTTTCAAACAAGGTTTGAAATCATATCATGGAGTTTAGATTAAGCCTATCAAGCTTAACTAAGCTTGAAAGTAATTTTCCTAATTTCATCATTGGAATATCGTATATAATATGAAAACATGTTTTACATGACCTATTTTGGAAGCATGAGTTGCAAGTACTTAATGATTTTATACTTTAAAGTTTACTATTATATGTTTGTAAAAACATGAAAGTGCCCTTGAGCACCAATATTTGATCCAATATGATTTTCATATGTTGCCTTGTGCACCACCATTCAAATATGTTTATGATTTACTAAATATATAAGAAAAACAACAATTAAATGTGTTTAAATGGATTATATTGGCTTGTGGCAATAAAATTATGGCCATATATAGTTGGCATGACATAGGATAAGAGTACTCTATGTGTTTGCAAAATTGTTAATGGACTCTTCGAGTCTAATCGATCAATCGTCTTTCAAAAAGTATCCTGAAGGCCAGATGGCTATAATCGCTCACTCTACTTATTTGTTGGGTGTAGAGTAGAAGGTTGGATGGCTAATGGTTATGGGATAAATATATTATTTGATGGGGGCTAGGACCTAAGCCCGTATTTTAAAAGTTTGATTTGTGTATCAAATGGTTTTTGTATAAAGAGCGAGCACACTTAGTAAATGCGAATATAACTCAAGATTTGGACATGATGATTTGAAATATATGAATGTGAACAAGGCATGAAATTTTGTATTTGAATATATTTTTTTATAAAGAGCGATCCGTTTGGCATGAAACTTGAACTATAACTTAACTAAAATGCATAGGGTTGTATGATGTATCTAAACATGAAAACATTTAAAAATATTCATATTTTTATTGTTTGATTTGGATTCACTTTGGTGAATCAATGTGACATCAGTAACTCGAGTTTAATCCTTCTAGATCGGGTGTTATGTGTTACATTTAGTGGTATCAGAGCTAGGTTTCACATCCTCGAACCGATTGAATTAAGTCTAGTTACTTTGAGAAATTATTAAATGTACTTGTTGTGATTATTGTTAAAAAATGCTTATGTTGGAATAATGAGGAACATATTGCCTATTAAAATTGTTTTGAAAATATTTTCAGGTTTTCTTGGATCACTTGCTGATGGTAAGTCCTAATATAATTTATTTTCATGTGAATAGACACTATATGATTTGCCTCCTCGATGCGAGACTCGAGCTAAATTTATTGATAGTATAGTGAATGCTAGTGGAGCTAGGAATAATCTAGCTAATCCTAGAATTGATATGGAAAATGAGAATTGGTTACCTATTCTTCCACCTATTCCTCATACGATTTCTCCGCCAGCTCTGCAAGGACCGCATTTTAGTGATTTGTCAACATTAATCCAGGCCATTACTAGAGCATTTCATCGAGGGGTAGCTGCTACTCCTCCACCTACTCTTGCTGTATCGGTACCTAGGGGTTTTCCACTCTAATGTTTAAGAAGCTTGGGAGGAACGAAGTTTCATGGTTTGAACAACAATGATCCGATGGATGCTGAGTGATCGGCTATAAAATGTCGTAGAAATTGTGCATGTGTACACACATCGATATAAGTATAGTTGATAGTTTAATCCTATCGGATATCGATCCCACGTGAAAAGTAGTTTTCTGCCTATTAATGTTAGTGCAAAAGTTCTAAAAATAAAAGGAAATGTGAGTGAAGTTGTCGGTGCAAAGAACTGTAAATGCAAAAGATTTTAGAGAGTGTTGTGAATGCACTTGTAACAAAATAGTAAAGGAAAACGATATTCTATAATAATACTGGATTCTTTCGGTGTAACTTGGTAGTGTACAAAATGTTGCAAGGTTAAAGCATGAGATGATTATAAAGCAAGATAAATTAAACTTATCCTATTAACTTTCCTTCAACTCTCAGCTAATGACTTAAACAAACAAATCTACCACAACTTTTGTTGTTGAGAGATATTGCGTGTCCTCGAATGAGTGGACCAACTTTCATTGCTTCCCCATCCAACTCTCGTTGTGATGCTTGTTAACTTGAACTATCACCGCACCTTTCAGTGACAGTGGCTGCATTAAACACTTCCGTGCAAAATAGAATTCAAACCCAAAAGTTAAAACAAGAAAGAAAGCTTCATAAAATAAGTTGAAGTTCATAATCCAAAATAAATCTCATTCTTAAAGAAAGAAAACAGTAAATCATCCTCCATTGAATTATAAAGAACATGTAAAAACAAAAGAAAACCTATATTCCTAGCTTGACTCGAAATGAATCCACACATTCCTCCTTGCTTCAGCATTTGGATCCTCTTTTGTCACTAAGAGATCTGCCTCATCTTCACCTAAATTCACCAGAAATAAGATTAAGCCGCCATTGATAAAGCTTCAAAAGAAGGAAAATGATCTTTCAAAAAATGATGATAAGATATGAGCCTCCTTTTTTAGGGTAAGAATATATGTATATATATCCTTATCATTTTCCAATTGGGTGTTTACAGGTGTCCTTCATAGATTTTCTGGATAAAATTTTGTATAGGGAAATTGTACTAATGGACATCTCATAATTCTTTAATCTTATCCCGAAAGCTGTCATTGCAGCGAAAATGACTGTTTCAATGCACCAACATCATATTCGGAAAAAGTTTTTGTAACTAACTGCTGGCTCATTGTCCTTTGATCTTATCTTTTTGCCAGCATCATTTGATCTGATCTTTGTGATAGCTATCAATGCAGTGACAATGACTAGACGCAATCTAACAACGCTTATGTAGCGACATAACAAAACAATGATAGTCCCGGCTGCAATAATAAGATGCTTTTACATCGACATTAGCAGTGTAGTGACAAAACAACAAAAAATGGCAAAAATAATGAAAATTCGAGTAAAGAAAATTGAGTTAGAAAATATAAAATAGTAAATTAAAAATGCAAGAATGCATGTATGAGATACCAATATGGGGACAAATTAATTGATAAATAAGGGAAAAATGTGCTCTTTAGAGTACCATCACACCCCCAAACTTGAGTCTTTGCTTTTCCTCAAGCAAAAATAATAACCAACAAGGTAAAAAATACATTGATAAATATTCTAGCTACTTGAATCATCTAAACAATTAATTAATCAATTACATCTAAATGATAGAATATTGCATTGACAACTCAAGCATGAGAATAAATGAACCTGCAATTCATCAATACCTAGCATCATGCCTAACATGTCAGATTCTTTCCACCTAATAGCATTTATTTAATAACACATAGTAATTATAGAATATAGATAATATTTATACACATTTTCATTTTTTTGTAGCAATGGATATCAAATAATGAATGCACCCTAAAATCTTGAAAAGTAAGATGTTGTGCAACAAATCCCCAGAAAGTACTTCATTGCTACGACACACACTCATGCAGCGACAACATTTGGTTAGATTCATTTTTCTAATATATGTAGAGGAGTGTTCCCCCTTGAAGCTACTCTTATTTTACACACACATAGGAGTGCCCTTATTTAACCATAAAGAGTCTAATATCATATATAACAATAGTTTAACAAGGCATAATTTATCTAAAATCAAAGAGATGATGCTAGGTATCCATTAATCAAGCAAGAAAATTTATGCATGCATAATTGTAACACAATATTTCAACACATATATCTAACCTACTCATAAACAGTTAACATGATTCAAGATTTATGCTTCGAATGTAAGCAAAAGATTTATAACACCAAATGACCGTTGCATTTTCTTAAAGATTTTTTTTGAAACGTGGGTGCATTTCAAATCCAGTGTATACCCCAAGCTTAAAAATTGTATTGTCTCCAACTCAAAAATAGAATGCAATAACAGAATTCAAAATGCAGTTACAATGATAATGCAAATGTAATGACAATACTTTTAACAAAAAGAAATTAAACTACATGAAATGCATGCCTACAAAAATCAAAACACTAACTCAGGCATGCTCTAGAGTATAGTAGGTAGCATGATGCTTCTACTTTTCTTCTTCCTCCCCTCCTTCATTCAGTGCTGCTTGTCCTCAAGCTTGGATCAATTTCTCTTTTGCTTTTTCCTTTTGAGAGTCGGCTTTTATTGTTCTTGTATTTCCAGCTCCACTTTGGCATCATCAGTTGTAACAGTGGTAAAAAGGATAATCTTCAGTGACTCATTGTAAACCTTGATTGCTAGAGGTTTAACCTCTTATCCTTCGACTGCCTTGACGACTTTCACCAGTATCACAACATCTCACTTGAAGGTAGGTCCTTATGTTGCATCCATAGCCATGGATGCAATGACATCTACTCTTTTGAGTCCATTGTACTAGTGTACGACACTTATATCATATAAGGATCAAGTGTTATGCAATGGGTTTCTTATTTTGCATAAAGAAAAGAAAAGAAATTATTGCATAAAAAGAAAAATAAAAATAAAAGCAATAAAAATCTATACTAGAAAAAAATAAAACATTTAATCATAAAAAGTCAACCACTTGAATGGTCTCAACCAACTTAGGATCAAAGTCTCTTATTTGCGTTCGATGTTGGTTGACCTTAGTTTCCTCTTTCTGTTGCGGCTAGAAATCTGGTTCAGAAGAAAACACCTTGAATGGCTCCACAATTTCCACAACTTGATCATTTATTCTACCATTGTGTCCACAATTTCTGCAAATCGCACTACATCTTGCTCAAACTTAGAATTGTCACCTAGTGAATCAATTGCAATGTCATTTTTGAACACATCCACTTTTGTTTCAAATAGTTCATTGATTGTGGTTGTATTCTAGGGAATTAACTATTCACATTCATGAGATTCCTTCTAGATTATTCATCTAGTATGTGGATAGAATAACACTCTTCTTTAGCTCGGCAATGCATCGACAATTGGTGTTGCATTGACAACTTAGATTTTAGAATTGATGGTAAATGAGTGATAACTTGAGAAGTAACATCCTTTATGCTTTCATCCACCCCATCCTCAGTGACTTGATATTTTTTTAGATGACTCACCCCGATCTTGAGCAAATGTAACTAATTTTTGAACAAACTTACATAACTGTTTACCACTCCTTGGATTTATAGCCTTGCAATGTTCACACCCTTTAATAACTGGAGTTGTGGTGGTACTAAGGAGTGTGCCTAGTTGTCGAGAATTTATAGTAGATCCTAACTATCCTAGTTGAACCTCCAAAACCCGAATTCAAAACATGTTTTGAAACGAGCAAATGGATCAAATGTAGATGTCTGAACATATTGTTCCTGACTAGGTTATGGTTGCATAAGAGTTTGTGAACTATATTGTGGTTGTAGATTTTGCCAAGGAAAATATTGATGCTGCATTATGTTATTCTGAGACTTCAATGAAACTTGCTGAGTGTACTATTGTTGAGGTTGATTAAAGTTCACTTGTTGCACATTAGAGTTTCTTTGGAAATCAATATTTCCAAATCTGAATACTCCAAAATGTTTTCTGAAATTTAATTTCCCCAAGACTAACATGTGGCAGCAATGTAGGAAATAACAAGGTTATTACCCGCATAGTGTTCACATAACACACATTCTCAGCATACCGTAGGCAATCTTTGTAGCTATGGTTGTCACCACAAATCTTGTAGTAGAATGTAGGGATATCAATTGGTTAAGCAATTTGAATAGGTAGAATTCTACTAGTCCCTTGCATATTTTTAATCATGTTGTCAAGAGAAGAAATTTTAGCATGAAGAGCAAAAATTTCATCCACCTCTATAACTCTCAAAGCATTTCTAAAAATAGGATATTTATAATCATGTTGAGCATATCTCTCCAAAATACCAACTGCCTCATTTTAGTGCAATCCAACAAAGGTCTATTGGGTGATTTGTTGATAAGATTCCTCGTTTGTGAATTTAGCCCATTATGAAAAATCTCAATATGTGTCTCCATTTGAATGACGTGCTTGGGGCAATATCGAAGCAATAATTTATAACGTTCTGATGTATTAGGAAGATTCTCATCATCCATCTAATGATAAGAGGTAATTTCAATTCTTAGACGAGCATTCATTGTCGGCGAGTTAAATCTCCAAACAAATTTTGTTGCCAATGAATTCCAAAATGTGATAGATCCAGTAGAAAGTCCACGAAACCTTGTACAAGCTCTTCCCTGCAAAGAATAAGGACATAATTGCATACGTAAAGCATCATCAAGAATACCTTGTTGACAAAAAGATGAGCAAATAAAGAGAAAGGAATTGAGTTGCTCTCTTGCATTTTCATGAGGCAATCCAGCATATTTCCCATTGAAATTCAACATTTGAAACATGACTGGTTTGAGTTCAAAATTTCCAGCAAGAAGTTCAGGCCTAACAACAGCTGGTTGTAAATTATCCAAAACATGCACAAGAACATCTCTTACAATCCTATTTTGAGATTGAGCGCATGGAAGCAGTGGTGAGTCAGTAGGATGTTGTGGCTGCATCGTAGATGTGACCGTATTGTTTGTTGGTAAAACCACATCCCTTTGTTGTTGAAATCTCCTCCTAGCAGCTCTTTCAATTTCTGAATCAAAGTCAGCTATAAACTTCGGATTAGTTCTAGTCATAAAACATTTAAAATGAAATCTAAAAAATATAAAAATGATAAAAAAAAAGCAAAGATAAAAACAACAAAAAATAATCAAAAATATATACAAAGTGCAAAAAAAAATAAACATCAAACGAACACGTTCCCCGACAACGTCGCCAAAACTTAATCGGCTATGAAACGTTATAGAAATTGTGCAAGTGTACACACATCGATGCAAGTATAGCTAATAGGTTGATCCTATCGGATATCGATCCCATGAGGAAAGCGGTTTTCTTCCTATAAATGTCAGTACAAAAGTTTTAAAAATAAAAAATGTGAGTGAAGTTGTCGGTGCAAAGAAATGTAAATGCAAAAGATTTCAGAGAATGTATGAATGCAATAGCAACAAAATAGTAAAGGAAGGTAATATTCTATAAAAATACTGGATTCCCTTGGTGTAACTTGACAATGTACCAAATGCTACAAGGTTAAAGCATGAGATGATTATAAAGAAAGATAAGTCAAACTTATCCTACTAACTTTCCTGTAACCCCCTAAGCCCGGCCTAGCTGAAACTAGACGAAAAGGATTACATTAGGTTTGCCAAAGCAAACCCAAACTAATAACTTAAAGTTCTGATTTTTTTTCATTTTTATCTTGTATAAATGCATTTAATTAATCCCCTAGGGTGTACACGATTTAGTGGAAACAATACATTAAACGAGATTGCAAAACAGGGTCTGACTGCCCAACAATCACATTAGGTACAAAACGTGATTATCACAAGTTAAAGGGCATTAGACACGATTAAGATTACCAACCCTTAATTAATTCAATTTCATGCTCACGGGTTTAATTCCATTCCAAAAAAATCACTCAATCTCAAACAATTGACTCATAACAATCATGGACCAAATTGCAAGGTTTCCAAACATTAGCAACTCCATATTGCACAAAAACAACATAATGTACTGATATAGATCAACAGACATAACAATTTAGTGTACCAATACTCTTATCACCGTACCAATATAGAGTGTTGACCACCCCATACCGGTACAGATTTGACTCATACTGATCCCATTTACACTTTTTCAAAATCCAGATTCCAGTAACTAAAATGCGTATCGATACGGTACCCCGCGTATCGGTATGATGCGTTAAAATCAAAAGGATCGTACCGGTACTCAAACCCATGTACCAGAACCTGTACACATTTTCCTTCAAGCATACCGATACGGTGGCTAGGTGTTATGTTACCTTTACCTTAATTTTGACCACTTGAGCCTTATATAGACCCCATATACCGATCCAAAGGTACCCTATACCGGTACGCAAGAGGCTGTAGTGACCTCTAGGTCCAACATATGACACTTTGGCTCACTTCAATCAACTTTAACACTTAACTAATCAACATATAACACCATCAACATGCTTCAACACCAACATATCAGCATTTAAGGCAAACCTAGTAAGACTCACACATTCATCCACAACATCTAGAGGCATGCTTCCTACTCAACATTCAAATCATAAAGCCATCAACATCTCAAGCGCATTAAACCTCTTACAAGACCAAATCAGTATATAAAACTTGTACAAACAAGGAGTCTAGCAAACAACCCCATTTCCATTATTACTAAAAGTCTATTTCATTTTCATACTTTGCAAACTCAAGTCCTTGGATGTTCCTTAGCTTGCTCGCTGCCTCCTATCTCTATTCTCTGCATTGATGGAAAAAGAGAGCATTAGCACACTAGGCTTAGTGAGAAGTGCTCCAAAACAAAACACCATCAATACATTAAAAACCATTTTTAATCTCTTTTCACAAACCACTTTCCAAAACATTTAAAACATCATTTTCATATCACGCCTTAACAAAACCATGCACTTAACATTTCCAAAACATCCACATTAAAACATATGCAATTCATCTCATGAGTTAACAACAATGTACTAATTGCTAACCTCTATTTAAGCTTTCCCAAGCATACTACCAATGCTAAGCTTAAAGAGTAAAACATGTTAAACTAACATTAAAACATATAATCCATTTCATGGTACATTATCAATTATGTTGGCTTATACATCATTTAGTGATCATTGACAAATCATAAAGATTTCACACGGGTTCCATAGACAAATCATAACATTCTACCATATCTCAAGGTTCCACAAATGTTCCTTGTAACACCCATAATATACATTCTACAGTATCTCAAGGTTCACACATGGGAGTTTTCAAAACCTATACACCACTTCTTAAACATTTCCCCACAACTCCACTTTACAAATTATTCCTCCACAACTCCTCTTTACAAGACATTTCATAACATCGGATACACGGATTTAGCAAGTGTTCACCCAACACTTAACATACAACTATTGGTATCTAAAAGGCTCACCAATGGGAGTTTTCGGTACACATAAACCCCTCTACCATTATGATACCCGTGATGGAGTTTTTGGTACACCATATAAACCCCTCAACACCACTCATCGGTAGATGTATAGCTCACTAACGGGAGTCTTTGGTACACCGTATAAACCCCTCAACCGTTAAGGTACTTGGATGGAGTATTCGGTACACCATATAAACCCCTCGACATCCAAGACGCCTTTTTATAATGCACTATCAAATCCAAGACTCTATTATTCCATCACTTGCCAATATAATTCATTTCATCATCATTTACTCACTGTTTTTATATGCATCATCTAAATCATTAAATCAATGCAATCAACCTTGCATTAACCAATGTTCTAAAACATTAATAACATTTGCATTACCTCATAATGCATCATCATCTTTTATAATCAATTTCCAGCATTAAACCATGCTCATAACATGCATATTCAGCAAGTAATTTAAACATTGAAAAACAAGTGCATAAAATCATTTGCCAAACCAAGTTTGAGAGAGAAAACATCCTTTACTTACTTTCGAGCTTAGACAAGTGTATCAATTTGGATCTAAACTCCCAAACACAATTTTCAAACCTTTGAAAATGCTAAAAACACGTTCTCACTCATCGACAAGCAAGGCCTCGCTTGCGGACACGGTAAACTTGCCTCCAAAGCTTCTGAAACGTCCAATCAAGCTTGAGGAACAACCTCCCCTATTTTAACCATCACAAAATAGAGGTTCTAACACATCAAAAATACATTCACAACCCAGCAACATCCAATTGCAATAATCCACATCAAACCTCAACAATTACCATTCCATACCAACCAAAACATCACAAAACAAATCACAAACTTTACCCAACCACCACTTCTGAATATCAACTATCAATTAACATCAATTACCATCCAAAAACACTTTAACATCATCACTATGCCTGCAGCAAACATTAAACACCCACAACTCCTCAAAAACTAATAACTAGCAACCTAGAAAATTAGAGATTCATATAGTTTCGGGATTCCATTGACAAAACCCAATTATTAACATCATAAAGCATCAAAATCATGTTCCAATTCCATTAACAACACATCACAATAGATTCAATTCGAAATCTCATCAAATTCCACAATTAAACCAATTAATTCCATTGTAACTTCAAAATCTCATTAGAAAACACATGTAAAGGACCAATAACTTGGGAATTTCAATAAAGAACCTTGTATTAGAGGAGAAGAACGAACCTCACCTCACCTCTAATTGATTCCTTTCCCCTTAATTAGATTAATTTGCATAAGAAAACAATGAGAAAACAATAGGATTTGATAAGAAAATCATTGTATAAACACTCGAAATCAAAAGATCAATTAGAATAAGCTTTTACCTGAAGATTTTGAAGAAGGAAATAGTGTTTGGCTAGAGAGAATTGGAGAGAAAATATTTTGGAAAAAAGTTAGTTACGTCAAATTTGTTTTAAGCTTTAATTATCCAAGACCATTTATTACATTTTAAAATCACTTAAAATAGCCAAATTAAGGGAGAAAGTCTGATATTAAACTTTGGGAAATTAGCTCCTTAAAGATTCAAAGTTTTGCCCCTTTACATTTTAGTCACTAGAAAAACAGATTTTACAATCTTTACATTTTGGTCACTACAACAAATGTCTTATTTCCAAAACTTATTTTCCAAAATTGATTTCACCATTTATCTTTATATATTAAATAAAGATTTTAAAACATTTTCCATATTTTTAACTCCTTTAAAATATTTATTGTGAAATAATCTCAAAACTGACTCGAATCCTCTAATTCGGTTCCTCAAACCGTCTATTTTACCCAATTGACATCTAGGCCCAAAACCGGGGCATTACAACTCTCCCCTCCTTAAGAAATTTCATCCTCAAAATTTAACCAACGGATCAAACAAGAAAACCACTCCATCATCTCCGACTTATCCTTCCACATGGATTCCTCAAAACTATCCTAACACTGCAACACCTTGACGAAACTTTACCCTTCCTTCATTTGCTACAACAACCTAGAAGAACTTTCATTCAAACATCAACACATCTCTGCACCACTTGGATGCCAGACAACATGTAGAAGGGATCTCATCCAACCTTTGTCCTCACTCAACACCTTACGACACAACTACTCAACCCTTAAGGCCTAAAACCACCATTACCACTAAAAAATACAACGATCTCTCCTTCACCACATTCACTTACTACCTAATAACCGCTATCATACACCAAACCTATGGCTCTAATCACATTCTTCGTCCTTATCTCCCATAAAGCACATCCACCAAACCACTAAAAACTCAAAGAACCCTACACAAACTAACCTCCCAACGAACCACCTTATACCATCACCACACTAATTCCTGGAAACTCACTTGTAAGTGTGGACACATGTATGAATGATTACTTACATGCTCCAAATGATGCCTATGTTTATAAATGCAATACCACTAAAGTCATGCCACATGTATGCATCATCTAACATATTTAAGTATATACATATAAATGCTTATGCATTATGCATGATCAACCATCCACACTCACCAATAACATTTCTAGAACTAACACTTCTACCCACTTGTCTATTTCAAACCTAACTACCCGAAAACATCCACCCACCTAGGTTTGAAGGTTTAACACCCAACCTTCGATCTTCAAGTTAAAGCCTTCCTAGATCCCCTAAGTAAGAGTATATCACCACTCTATCTACTCACTCACCCAAGCATTCCCATAATGCTTATCTTGATACAACCCCAAAGGTTTACAAAAACATTCGGCAACCTAACAACACCTTACAACCCTTTTGCCAACCACCAGCATAAACCACTTGCCACTACTTACGACCACACGAACATTCCGAAACCAAAACTTCCAAAGCATTATTCTTTCCACCATCCTTGTACATACATTTCCTGATGTCCACTAGCAACTCATAAATAGGCTTCAGTAGCCCTATGATATCATATCTTACTGTCAAGCTAACCTCACCAACACCAACAATTTTGCTGACTCCTCTAGCATCACGCTACCGAAGCCATAGATATCCCAAATTCTCAGGGAATCCAACAACTCACTTCAACCATTCTAGAACCATTTGTTTCACACAACTAATACTATCAAACGTCACAACTGGACTAACAACAACAAACCATTCATCTTTTTCTTCCAAACCGAACTACCATATTCAAATTCCCTCTTGTAACATGATTTTCAAAGTGCTTAACACCCTCACATTTCATGTCAACTCTTACCTTATCTTCATTAAAGAAACCCCGTGTCAACTTTATCAAGTTCTTTCTAACCATCATTGTAACATCCCTTTCCGTATCCATTACATCGGGTATGAGTCAAAAATATTACAACTTCTTTAATAAAAAATTGGGGTAATTTAAAATTTTTAGGAAAACTTCTCAATGGTCACCAATCCTAAAATTTCTCTAGCCCAAACACGCTTAACTTTATTTAAAACTGAAATAAATTATTTATTCGAGTTCCAATCATAAATCAATTATCTTAGCATACAACTCATCACCTGAGTTTACTCTTAACTTTGTATCTTTCTAGAAACGCCAATTATCATGAAACCCTACCAAACTTTAAAGGCCAATCACAACTCAAATAGGTTTAGAAAATATACATGCCACTATAATAATCAAACCTCAATTAGGATGCCATTACTGTGATTACATGTTGAGCTTTCCAATATTGATGCAATGCTCTTCTCACTCTTATCTTGATTTACCTACGTGTGCACAATCAAACACACGTTAAGTACAAACTTAGTGAGGCAGTAAAAGAAGTTATTAACAATAATTTAAACTTTATTCAACTTCATGGCTACATTTATATAGCATGATATATGCCAATGCATCAACTTTCACATTGCATTAGTAATTCTTTACTATATGCCAATGTTATAAGATTTTCATGCTTGTCCATTTGTCATAATATGCCTTATTTGCATAAATGCATCATGATCACTAGATAAGTATACCATCATATTAATCATATATCAATATAATATAAACTGGATATAAATTTCTTACCAATATACTTGCCATTTACTCCGAGAGTTCATATACTCCCTAACTTGTTTACCATTTATTATCCATTAATTTATAACCCAAAATAAACCTTAAGGACCCTAGGTACGCGAGTCAAATATGCACCGAAGTGCTAATACACATAAGGTCGTGCCCACCATCTGCATATTTATAAGGTTGTGCTAACCATAATATACATAAGGTCGTCCCCACCATCCTTACATTTATAAGGCTTTGCTAACCATATACACTGTAACATCCTAATCAGTATTCTATAATAAATACCAATTAGAGTATTACCTTTTTTTATATAGCGTAGAATCATTTACCAAATTTTTATCTTATCGAATTAAGTCCGATTTCAAGCAGCAACTTAAAAATTCTTATCTAGGATATGTAAGAGATATAACTGTTGTAAAACTGCCTAAAACAAAAAATCTACCCGATTACTCTATTTACCCCTATTAGATTATTACCCGATTTTGAATATAATATAACTACTCATCTTTTGTTATAAACATAAACTAGTTTAGAAGTTAATACAAACCATATGTAAACTAGTATATAACCGATTAACATATACATGCTATCTAGAATTATCAAAACACATCGAAAGATGATATTACTAACACCATTTTTATAATTTGGATAGGTAGGATGCCTGCTCCTTACTCCAATTTCTGCTTTTTACCTAATCGTGAAAATCATCACACGCTAAGTATATACTTAGTGAGACAACAATAATATTCAGTGCAAATAACATAACAATAACTAATAATATGTAACCGTTTCCATGCATTTAAATCACTAGATATGACTTACCATCATGTTAATCATACATAAATATGATATAAGCTGGATATACATTTTCTTACCAATATACTTGCCATAATTTTAAGAGTATATAAACTCTTTAACCCGTTTATCAAATATTTACTGATTTCATAAGCCCAATTTTATAGCCCGATTTCATAGCCCAAATATAGAACTATGAGGACCCTGGATACACGAGTCAAATATGAACCGAAGTGCTAATTCCCGCACATTTATAAGGCTATGCTAACCATACACTAAGTGACCTTTAGGTACACTATAGTGCTATCTCGAATTCCGATTATGCAGCGATGCTACTGGACTCTATGGCATGCCAATTATATCATGTCCCTCAATTGACTTATTTGGGCATAATTTCCGTATTTATTCCATTCATGGCAATGTATATCAATATAAATTAACATTGGGCAGTTCATACCCTAAATAACATTCATAGCATACCATCATCAATAACTAGTGATCAATGCATTTGTTTTCAATCTTTAACATATTTAAAATATATTAAATATATGATCAATGACATAAATATCATGCCAATATATAAACTAGGTAAACTCATAGCAAGTCCTACTAGTGATGTATAAAACATCCATGTATCATGTTATGTATGCATTGCACTCACCTGATGCCTTACTAGAAAACCTTACTATAGCTTGAAGCTTTACTCTTAAACTTTTTCCTTAGCTTTAGATTTGCTCGCAAAACGATCTTGATCACGTTCACAATCTATAAAATCATCGTTTCCCAAACATATACATTTCAAAGTGTATGTTAGTATCATTCTAACATAAGAACATATTAGGAATAAAATTCCTAAAAATAACCATAAAGTGAATTCTTTTAGAATTCACCTCAACTTTCCAAATTATTCAAAATGGTCCCTTGCCATTAAACTTTAAATTCAATCATTAAACAACATATCCAAGTATTCCAAAATAATTTCAAGCTTAATACATAGCTTTCTAACCAATTTCCATTTTAATCCCATATTTTCCTTAATTTGCCATTTGATCCTCAACACTTTGAAAACTTCCAAAATGATCCAATTGAATCTTCTAACATCAATTTTCAGCATAATACATCAACTTTTCAACATTTTTACCTTAATCCTTAAATTTACTAAGATATGCAAAAAGGTCCCTATAACTTAACAAAGTTCCAAATTGATCCAAATAACATTCTAAGCCTTATAACATCATTCTCACATGATTTCTAGCCTTAGAGAAATTTTCCAAAATTTTCCCTAATTTTCTTCCAATATGCCGAATTTGAAGGTCACTCTAGACAAAATTTCCAACTTGATTCAAGCATGAATTCAACTTCTAAACCTCATTTCCAAGCTTCTATAATTATTCCCATATCAAAATCAATTTAAATTCAACTTCCTAACAAAACCCTAACTTTAAACAAATTAGGATTTAGCTACTTCCAAGTAGTTTCAATCATAGTATAAGCTTGGATATGATTCTACAACAACAACTACATCAAAATCTCATCTTAATTCATCATATTTAAACATCCCCTTCATCCATCAAATTCACAAAACTAAGGTTTCAAGCAAGGAAAGCATGAACAAAGGTACCAAAAGATAGAGAATTTCATGTAGATCAACTTCATGTTTCATGCTTTCATCCAAAATCTAACCAAATAAGCTTGAAAAATCAAAAATAAAATTTGTCCCCTTACCTTAGGAGAGTTTCGAACAATAGCTGAAAATGGGAGAAAAATCTTGAAATTTCCTTTTTTTTTTTAATTTAGCCATTTGTCTTTAATATATTTAAAATGAATTTAAAATTCATTTTAATATCTAATAACCTTTTTACCCTTGAAATCTAATGTTCCACAACTTGCCACATGTCTACCTACCAATTCAAGGGTCAAAAATAATCTAAGTAGTTAGTGATTACCAACATTACCCATGGAATTTCCCAAAATTACCATCTTGCCATTTTTTATCCAACCGCTCATATTTAACATGGAAACCTACTTTAAATCCAATGGTCCATGTTAAATCCTACCATTTTAAGACATGGAATGACATTTTTAACCTTGCCTTATCATCCTTTAAAATATCTTAAATATTTGATTTGATCCAATTATTCAAATATTTTTCCAAACTTTATCGCTTTATAGCCAAAAATACAAGCTCCATACGAAAAATCCGAGTAACACGAAAACATCATTCTTGGGGGTGAACTATTCATTTACGGGTCTAAAAGTCATAATTTTTAAATTACAATTTAGTCCTTAAACTTTTCCAAAGTTTATACTTTAACCACCAAACTTTCAAAATTTTCATTTTGGTCACTAACCAAAATTTTGGGATATTACAATTCTCCCCCTTAAAAAACGGATTTTCCTCACTTAGTTAAAAAAGGTATGGATACTGCTTTTTCATTGTTTCTTCTGTTTCCCAAGTAGCTTCCTCTACCTCTTGATTTCTCCACATGATTTTAATTAGAGGAATCTTCTTGTTTCTTAATTATTTTTCTCCCCGAGCTAAAATTCTCAGTGGTTCTTCATCATAGGTTAAATCCGATTGAATCTCGATCTCTTCGGGTGTAATAACATGTGAAGGATCCGATCGATATCTCCGAAGCATGGATACATGAAATACATCATGAACATTACTCAACTCCGGTGGTAGAGCTAGTTGATATGCCACTGGACCAACCCTCTTTAAGATTTCATAAGGGCCAATGAATCTTGGACTAAGTTTTCCTTTTCTTCCAAAGCATAATATCTTTTTCTAGGGTGAAACCTTTAAGAATACTTTTTCTCTAACCTCGAACTCAATATCCTTTCATTTAAGATCTGAATACGACTTTTGTCTGTCAGAAATAGCCTTGAGATTATCTTGAATTATCTTTACTTTATTTTTTGTTTCTTGAACAAGATCTTGTCCGATGATTTTTCTATCCTCCAACTTGAAGCAATTCAACGGTGTTTGGCATTTTCTCCCATATAATCTTTCATAAGGTGCCATCTTTATACTTGATTGATAACTATTGTTGTAGGCAAACTCAGCTAATGGAAGATATTTTTTCCATGAACCTACAAAATTAATTATACATGCTATGAGCATATCTTCGAGTATCTGGATAGTTCTTTCCGATTGTCTATCTGTTTGGGGATGGAAAGAAGTGCTGAAGTGTAACCGAGTTCACAATGCTTCATGTAATGCACTCCAAAACCTTGAAGTAAACCTTGGATCTCTATCAAAAATGATAGACATAGGAACTCCATGCAATCTAATAATTTCCTTAATATATATCTCTGCCATCTTGTTCAAAGAGTAGTCTGTTCGAACTGGTATGAAATGTGTCGTCTTAGTCAAACGTTATACAATCACCCAAATCGAATCTTTCTTACTTGGCGTCAAAGGTAAACCTGTTACAAAATCCATTGTAACTTTTTACAACTTCCACTGTGGAATTGAGATTGGTTGTAACAACCCTGATAGAACTTGATGCTTTGCCTTTACTTGTTGACATGATAAGCATTTAGCCACAAACTCAGAGATAGCTCGTTTTATGCCAGACCACCAAAATCGACTCTTTACATCTTGATATATTTTGTTGCTTCCTGGATGCATAGTTAAAGGACTGAAATATGCTTTCGAAAGTATTTCCCTCTTTAGATCCTCATCTTTAGGAATGTACACACATCCCCTATAGTATAGACATTCATTTGATTTTATTTCAAAATCTTTAGATTTACCTTGTTCCACTTGCTTCTTCTTTTTCAAGCATTCCTTATCCTTTGCTTGCAACTCTTTAATCTTTTCTATCAAAGTAGGATTGATTTGTAACTCAACCATTATTGCACCATTTTCTTGTAACCTTAGTTGAGCATTCAACATTCTTAAGGCAGAAAATGTCTTCCGGCTAAGTGCATATGCTACCACATTAGCCTTCCTCGGATGGTAATCAATGATTACATCATAGTCCTTAATCAATTATATCCATCTTCTTTTCCTCAAGTTAAGCTCTTTTTGAGACAACAAATATTTCAAAGTTTTTATGATCCGTGAAGATGTAACACTTTTCACCATATAAGTAGTGGCGCCAAATGTTCAAAGTGAACACCACTACATCCAATTATAAATCATGAGTAGGATAATTCCTCTCATGAGTTTTGAGTTGTCTAGAAACATATGTTACAACCTTGCCTTCTTGCATCAATACACACCCCAAACCATTATGGGATGCATCATTATGTCCTTCCAGCCACTACCATAAACAACTGCAACAAGTATACCTTGCTCGAGATCTTAGGGCATTCAGCTTACTAAGAGCGTACTTGGGACCTCACAACCATAATTTACCTCTCCACATTAGACGGAAACACATATCTGCCAGACATGCTACATCCCCATCACATGGTACCCACCATTAAGGTTTACTTACTACGAATGATGGGACCCCCGATCGACACTCCACCGCTGGTCAATCAAAAGCAAGTACTCTTATCCGTTCCATAAGTGTCGTCTACCAACACGTAGGATCTCACCATAGGAGGTAACTTACGGCATATAACCATGATTACTTCTCAAGTGATGGGAGGAGGGCACACCCTCAACTCCTCCATTCCTTCATAAACCCAAGCTTAACGTCTGAGATAACTCCGATCTCAGAATCATCCTCAAAGGAGTCAGCCATCATCACAGCCCTCACGACCGCGATCGAATCTATCTTAATGTCGCAACCAGCGACACACGCGAACATAGGGCACACCATCTAGATTCCAGTCTTGAAAGAGTACAATTTAGACTCTTGGGCTCGTATTCGCTAGACACATATTCACGGCTCCTAACCACCCAGGGGTTTTCCTAGAACCGACTAAACCTAGGCTATGATACCACTAAATGTAACACCATTGACTCGGATGTCACATTTGGGCCTCAAACCTGAAACCCGACCATCAAATTCCCAACCTAGTTTAGCCCAATCCATAATAAGCTTCCAAAACCCATTTTATTTCAATCCAAATAAATACAAGTAAAATTTGAAATGTATATAGTGGAGATCCTTTTAAAATTACATTATAAACTTTTTAACTTGATCATTTGAAAATCCAAGTACAATTTACAATATACAATAGGTTCCTACGAATACATAGCCCAAGGACCTAAATACTATACTCTAAAGAGACGAGGCACTGGAATCCTTACCTGATGGTGCTCCTCCAAGAACGAGCCAAACCTACTAACCTGCGAACAAAAACAACGATTCTAAACGCCGAGCTAACAAAGCTCAGTGGATACACTGCCACTCAACCATGCTTCATGCAAATCATAAATAAAGCAATACAACATGAATCACATCATGACCAGATAACAATGGCGCTACCATAACCTTCTAAACACATGGCATTATTAATGTATGATCACGCACACAAATCATACAAGTACCTCATACGTTTACATAGCATCACACGGATAACACCAACAACATTAAGTGTGGTCCGCATCCACAAAGCATCGGAATCCTACACTTGAGTGAGGCCCGCGTCCATAAAGCATCGGGATCCTACACTACGAGTAAGGCTTGCATCCATAAAGCATCATGATCCTATACTCAAGGGGATGAAACCCGCGTCCACATAGCATCGGGATCCTACATCCATGCTTGGGATCTCTTATCAAGCATCTTCGAATGAGGCCCGCATCCACAAAGCATCGGGATCCTACATCCGGGAGTCTTCAAGGTGTTGCAACACACTTTTAGGATATACAAATCACAACAAAAAGGGATAACTCGACTATCTAGGAGTCTCATCGACACACAACAAGGACCCTAGTCACCATACAACCTTGACCTCGACACAAGGGTCTTATTACATACAGCTCTAACACACTTACCATCACCTTATGGTTTTTGTCAGTTATTATGCCACCCTATTGAACTTATCTATTTATTAGTATGTTATGAAGGTGCACATTAGCCGTTCTCAATAATTTATCTTATTATTCAATAAGACTTAACCTTATAGGCGCCCCTTTCCGCACACAAAAAGGGCCCAAATTACCACATAGCATTAATTGATCCACCTAGGATCCCTATGGGTTACCACCTCACATAGCTTACCCAATATATAATGAGTCATTGGCCATTCATTTCATACACGGGGTTTAAATCTCTATTTCTCACTTTTAATATTCATTTTACACCTTAACAGACCACTAGGGCCTTTTGCCTCAAATTATAGAGCCCCGAATGCAACCTCAAAATTCTTGGGTAAATTGCCCAAGGAGTACTGATACTCCTATGTGGGTATCGGTACTCCCCTCTAGGAATCGATACTCATCCATGAGTATTGATACTCATTTTAAGTTCAAAAAAACTAGACCCTCAAGACGTACCGATATACTCTACCCCGTATCAGTACTCACTATCAATACTAGGATCACCCCGTACCGATCTAAACCCATATTGGTACTCTTACCTACGCGTACCGGTACACTAAAGCCTCTCTCAGGCAATGTAAAAGTGTTACTGGAATCCTTAATATGCAAGGGGTGCTGATACACAGAGAGGCATACCGGTACTCCCCCTCACAACCCTTCCCCCTTTTATACTAAGGTGTATCGATACGTTTGTCCCCGTACCGGTATATAAGCTAAAGTTCCAAACTCTAGGTGTGGGTTTCACCTAGAAACCCTATTTAACCCCCAAGGTTAAACCCCAAACCATTTCTACAAGTTATGGTGATAGCATTATGTGGATTACTACCGATTTTAGGCCATTACAACAACAATTCTATGATTTGCCATTAACAACCACTCAAGTTATTCCAAGGCCAAAAACACCAAATCATGCTTCAAAGGTTAACTTTATGATTTCTAGGAAACTATGAGAGTTAGTAGTGTACGATGATGAAGAAGCCCTCAATGATCAATCTCGTTCTTCATCTTCAAAACCCTAGCTAACCCTCTTCCACCATCATTCCAAGCAAAGCTTACCTCAAAATAAATATCCTCTACTGCTGAACAATTTTCCCTCAAGCACTAATCAGAGATTCTTGCATGAAAAGATCAAAATTTCTTCTTTTAACTTATTTCTTAAGAAATAAGAGGAATGAAGATGAAAGGAAAAACAAAATGGGATAATGGGACAAGGTGATCTCACCTCACCCCTTTTTCTCCCACCAATCAAGATCCACAACCCTATTTTACATCCAATTTAGGTTATTATCTTTCTACCCTCCATAACTCTTCCTAACTCAAACCCAAAGCATCAACACAAGCCCAACAACCAAGATCAAGCCCAAAAAGACCCCTAAGGGCCCAACATCACGACCTAAACGTGAAGCCCACGCCTCAGGTCAACTCGATTCGTGGATCCAAACATCCAGGTCATTACACATTACCCTAGTTCAGTCTATGTCAAAGGAACCTCCTTACCTAAAAGGTTACAACATTTATTCCATATGTAATTACCACTTAAGAAGTTTGGGTCACACTATTAAGAATTGAGGGACTTTGAATAATAGGGTTTAAGATCTTATCAAGACGGGAAGCCCAGATTCTACAATGAGCTAGCAATCACCCGAGAGGCAAAGTTGAAGAAGAGCCAGTACACATGACAAAGTTTGGATCCTAATGTCTACTTCGCAACTGATGGTCAAAAGACAAGCATTAAAGGTCCTTATTTCGATCTGATACCCATATCATATGGAGAGTTATATCCTCAACTATTGGAAGCCCAGTTGGCGAGTTTAGTCTTTTTTATACCCCTGCAACCATTGTATCTGGATTAGTATGGTGTTAATGCTCATTGTGAATATCATTCCAGAGTTTAGGGGTATACCATCGAGAATTGCATCAACTTCAAATGACAAGTTCAAGCTCTTTTGGAAAATGGAAAATAAGAATTTGGAATAAGAGGCCAACCTAGTACAACAATAGGCCGCTCAGTGGGATTAGAATCCGAGGACAAGGATGGAAGTACTTCAAAAAGGGGGAATTTACTCGAGCATGACACCCAAGTAAACAAGCTCAGGCAATAAATAGATGATTTGAGCGAAGAACTAAAAACTTTATAGGATAATTATTAGAAGATTTATTAGGAGTTCAAGGCTTTTGGTTTGGGTGATACTCTTGAGGAATGGAAGAATAGTGTCGTTGAGTTGAAGAGTGACTCAGAGTGATAGAAGAAGAGAAGCATTACAAGTGAAAATCAAGCCAGGATATTGTCACAAAATTTAAAAGAAGCTGAAAGCCAGTGCAACATTCTCAGGGATGAGCTATAGGATAGTCTAGCCGCAAACGAGATTTTGAATACGAGTATACAACAGTGTAAAGAACAATCCGATACCCTTTAGTTGGAAAATGTAGCACTGAAAGAGCAAGCAAATAAGCTTAGAAGTTCTTTATTAACATACAAGATTCGTGTTGAAGCAATCAAGCAAGTTTCATTAGAAAACATTGTGGAACTGACTTCAAAGTTGCAAGAGTCTAAACAAGAAATACAAGAAATGGACAATGACATGAATGTTGCTATAACCCAAGCACGTGGAGTGGCTTATATAGTGGCAAACCTGGTTGATGCAGCGATGCCATTAAGTCAGAATATTGATCCGGTGCTAGACCACGAAGGAAATCTGACTCGGTTGTTGCACGAAGTTAAAAAGCTAGGTGTTAGGGCTTACCGTTATTTGTAAACATCTAATATTTGATGTAACAAAACCTTTTAGTCTCAATGAAAGTTGCTCTATGGTGATAACCTTAGGAATCAATACCTTATTGCATACATGTTTACATTTTATCATTGCATTGCACATTTAATATGACATTATCATTTAACAAACATTACTTTACCTTTCATGATCTGAAATTCTTAGGGTTTGATGGTAGTAACCTGAGAATCAATTGAAGTTTATTATGGAGAAAAAATTGGAAAGAATGGAACAAACTTCAAAATCAAGACTCAAGAAGTTGGAAGACGGGGTTGAAAAAGTGATCAATATCAGAGGAGATGTTGACAATTCCATCAAAGTGAATGCAAAAGGCCTTTGCCTAGTCCCTTATCTAGTTTTCCCGCCTAATTTCAAGGCCTCCGACTTTGAGAAGTATGACAAAACAAGTTGTCCTAGGATTCATTTGACCGTGTTCTGCAGAAAAATAAAGGGCTACTTAGAGGATGAAAAGCCGTTGATCCACTACTTCCATGATAGTTTGGCAGGGCCAACCGTAGTATGGTAAAATCAATTAAGCAAAAACCAAGTTCGATCATGGGTTGACTTAGCCAATGCCTTTTTAGGACAATACAAGTATGCTTTGAACCTAGATCGAAGTCATCTGTTTCTTCAAGGTATGAAGATGAGACCATATGAGAGCTTCAAGGAATATGCTTTAAGGTGTCAGAGTTTAGCAGCCCAGGTACAACCTTCCCTAACCGAAGAAAAAATGACTCCCCTATTTCATGCAACTCTTTCCCCTCTTTGTTTGATATAATGCTCGAGAAATCAAGGAGTAGTTTTGAGGATTTTATGACAGTTAGAGAAAAGATAGAATACGAGATCTAGAAAGGAAAATTGGTGCCTAAGTTTATGGACCAAACCAACCAGGAAGTGGAAGAAGAGAAAGAGATAAATGTGTGCCACTTTTTAGGTTTTCATATTTGTAAGAGAAGAAGGCCAACCAATTCTTCTGAATCACCCTAACAAATTCTGTGGGCAAGTACAAATCTTGAGATATAGGGGGTACCCATTTCAAACTTGTTTCCTCATTTGGTTGAAGGTTATTGCATCATTTCTAGGCTGATGAAGGTTGCGCCTAACCTATCTGCATGCGGTTTTGACCCAGATAGTGCTTACGATTTCCATATGGGGAAACCAGGGTATTCTACCAGGAAGTGTAGGACATTTCTAGAAGAGATCAAGAGGCTGATTGGTAGGGAGTCCTGACACGAGAATTAATCCAGCAATGGAAAACAAAGAAAATAGGACAGGCATACACTACGCCAAAAAGGCTAGATTGATTCGAAAGTCCCTATGCTTAGGTTTCTCATCTTTCCATGAAGATGTTGGTTTTATTCCCCCACATTTTGGATTCCTTTTTGAGAACAATGCATAGAACAAACCCTACGAATTAAGCCCTAAAGTAGTAAAAATATTTTGTACAGACACATGTCTGTTTATTTTTGTCAGAATGAAAAATCACATTTTATTTATTCTTATGTAGAAAACATTTTACATTCTTTGATTCTTTAAACCTTTCATTCATTGTTATGGGGTAGTTTTCGTTCTCCCATACACATATAACTTTTTTAAAAAGGACATGCATATGTATATATCATTTTTATCAAGACCTTGAATTTCAATTGCAAGAGTACCTTTGATTCAAATTTAGAGACCAATTCTGAGCTTCTTATGTTTGGAACGAATTGAATAATGTGAGGATATTGCAAATGTGAACATCCGATGATCTGTTTAGTTCAAAGGGGGAACGAAACAAGTGTTCAGGTAATGAGCAGATCCCATTTAGTGAATTCCCCCTCGGGCATTTGTTGTTTAAGATCCTTGAGTTGAGTGTTGACCCTAAACTTCTACCGCTGAAGACTTTCTCTAGATGTCTATGAATGGGACAACGAATTGCATTATTTAACTTTCTAAGGATGAAGAAATGAGACAATATGCATTAGATAAAAAGACCAGAGAATCATCAGAAATAAACCGCTGAAGAAAATTTATGCTCACAGAGCCAACCAAGCAAAGTTGAAAAATGCCAACTAGAAGGCCGAAGCAATCAATAATGAGAGCACTAAGTTGAACAGTGCAATAAAGAGAAAGTAAGAGATACACATATGAAAATCTTGATTCAATTTAGAAGAGTCATGGAGAATTGGTAAAGTTCGAGCGGAAACTTGCAACAATACTAGTCTGGATACAGTATAATCCAAATATACATATTCCTAAATTAGAAGAAAGGAAATAAACTCTAAGATAAAAATCCATAAAGAGCAATCTAAAAAGATTAAAAAAAGAAAGAAGAAAAAAAGAAAAAGAAAAAGAAGAAGAAAAAAAAGAGAATAAAAGAGAAAAGAATACTTCATATGAGCACACCCATGTCAAGCAATGCAAGAATGAGGCTTTAACTGGAAGAAATGAGTAAGAGACTTATATGTAATCCTCCATTCAAGTAAATATCAATTTTGAAGACATAAAGGGCTGATCGCCTTTAAATACAAGCGCTCATCAATGATGAGTCAAGACCCCAATTGGTGCAAACATACATATTCCCAAATTCGAAGAAAGGAAATGAACTCTATGGTGAAAACCCAAAAAAATAGGTAGTCTAGAACGATCCAAAGAATAGAGAGAAAAGAATATTTTGTATGAGCATGTCAAACATAGGAATGAGGTTTTGATCAAAAAAATTGATCCAAGAGATTTATACGTAATCTTCTAATCAGATAAATCTTAAATTTGAAGAGTCTTGGAGGATCGATCACCTTTGAATAGAAAATGAGCATTAATATCCAACTAGAATGCAAGCTGATCTGAAGTTACAAAAAAAGAAAATGACCTCTAGAGTGAAAACCCAAAAATGGGCAGTCTAGAGCGATCCAAAGACTGAAAGAGAAGAAAATATTTCATATGAGCATATCCATGTCAAATAAATATAGAAAAATGTTTTCGCTTAATCTTGACTCATTGCCTACACTACGAGCCTACAAAGACCATTTTGATCTTATGTGGATATCTAAGATGGATGAGTCAATCTTCATATTACATTCTGCCTATAAGGGTTAACCTTTCTTCAAGGAACATCAAACTTCAAGTGCCTAATCGACACAAAAATGAGGGAAGGATGGGGTATGGTAAGTTAGTGAGATTAAGAGAGCCACCTGAAATGGGTTAGAAATTAGGAATGAGAATTGTTCTTTAGAAGCCTAATAGACTGCAAGAGACTACGCATGTGCATATATCATCACAACGGTCAAGATCTTCTAAGCATGTACTTCATTTGAGTTGATCTTTGATAATTTAAAGCAAATACGCTATTGCATCTGATATTTTGGGGTCAAACATTGGTTTTAAAAAATGTGTGCCATTTTCTCCAAATTTTGGTGTTAAAAATGTTTTTCATTCTTTTAAAAACTCAATTATTTTCTTATTTTTGAAATATACACAAGCAAATTGCCTTTTTGCATTACTTTATAATGAGAATTAAAGCATAGTGACCTAGAGTTGGTTTCCGCCGAGATGCTTCGATAAGTTCAATAAAGAAGATTGAACTTAAAGATTGACTTTTGGGAGTGGAGGCATTTTGCTAGCCCTAATGTTGGAATAGATAAAAACTTTGCATGTTAGGTCAAATACGAGAAAGTAGTCGAGCTCAAGATTGATTAGGACAATGCTGAACATAAGAAATTATGAGAGTTCCTATATAAGGATAGTATAGGGTCCAAAGGTAAATCAATTACAAAGATGGGTAACCCTGAAGACGAGAAAGTTACCCATGCAAAAGAATTAAAAGTTTATTGCTAATTCATATTTGAGATGAATATCCAGGTAAAAAGATGAAGATTTAAGAGCATATTGCAAAGAAGCGAAGCAAAAAAGAATCGAGAACGACCTTTTAGGGAATAGAAATTTATTTGAACAGCTCCGAGATTGTTGCAATTCATGCATCATATGTAGTTAAACATCCTTATGTTAGGAGCATGCTAACTTAAAAGCATTTTGCTTATTTTAATAGGTATTCAAAGACTAGCAAATACTTTGATTTGGAACTTCATGTTGAAGAGGTTGATCACATTGAAGATTTCCATCTGGTAGTCTCTAAGCGAGATACCGCTTTTTTAAGTCCTTCGGGCCATCAATAAGACCTTCGGGCATGATGTTAAGACCTTTAGGCCATTAGTAAGGCCTTTGGGCATGATGTTAAGCCTTGTCTAGATGCTAAAACAATAAAAAATCAGGGCATTGTCTCAAGGTCTTTTGGTATTCTCTAAGCGAGATACCACTTCTTAAGTCCTTCAAGCCATCAGTAAGACCCTGGGCATGATGTTATGCCTTATCTTGATGTCGAGACGAGCAAAAATCCAGGCATCATCATAAGGTATTTTTGGTATTCTCAAAGCGAGATGTCAATTTGTAAGTTATTCGGGCCATTAGTAAGACTTTCGGGCATGATGCTAAGTCCTTCAGGATATTAATAAGACCTTTGAGCATGATGTTAAGACCTTCGGGCCATCAGTAAGACCTTCGGGCATGATGCTAGGATTTCTTTCCATGTCAACACGATAGAAATCGGGGAATCAAAGAATTCACAACTTGAAGAATCTACCGAGGAAAATAGAAAAGTTCTAGAAGAACTTGTGATTCCAAGGTTTCAAATAGGGAAGTAGGATAAAAATTAGTGCTTATGATCTTTGCTCTATTCTCGTTTCACAAGAATGAGCAAAGAGGGGCAGTTGCAATCACTAATTTTTATTCGGGTATATTAGTATTATTACTACATTTTAATCTTATTTTGATATTTTATTATTACTGTTGTTTAATAATAATAATAATAATATTATTATTATAAAACATATCGATATAAAAAAATAATAGTAATATAATAACAACCCATTTAATTATTCAAGTCTATGTCTATTTACAAATTAAAATCCACTATAATATTACATATAGACCCGATAGACCCAAGAATAACTAAACCTTAAAAATTAATTAAGATCAAAACCCTAATATTTGTTTCCTTGTGTGCAGCCCATCTTGGACCGTTAGATCAGGGAGATCGATCGTACGGTCAAGATTAAACCTGACAGTGGTTCCCTGGCTCCCCACGCGCGCGTGCAACACACCGTCGAGCCTCCATCGGCAATCCACGTGGTGCCACCATCGAAGACCACGCCGCCACCGTACGGCCACCTATTTTCTCCCAACCATCGAGCATGAAAAGAAATCATAAAAATGGGGGAAACATCATATTAAATCATCCATAGTATTATCATTTATTGTTGCTTATCAATGTAAACAAAGAAAGGGAGATAAAAAACATGTAATCAAAACAAATGTACTCAATTTTTCATCATCAATAAAAACAAAAAAAAAGAAGAGGATTTCAGAGAAGGTACTTATTTTTTTCTCTTGGCATATTTTCATCACAATACATAAAAACAAAGGAAGGTGGAAGGTTATACCTTGGCCATAGTCTCGGATCCTTCCGATGATAAGCCTCTGATTCTCTAACTATCTAGGGTGAATCGGAGTGGGAGATCAGAATTTTGATGGTGCCTAAATGGTTCTGATTTTCTAAATAAAAGAGGGATTTTTATTTTGATCTTTCTGAAAATAAGGGACGATTTTGGTTTTAAAACAAAAAAGGGTTCGAAACAATTTTTTTGAGTTTTTTCGGCACCAGTAACGATGGCCGAAAGAAGGCTTACGGCATCCGAAGTGGCCGAGCCACCTCTGAATTCTGGTATGGTGGTGGTTTTTGGGAATATAGGGTGGTTTTTTTCATTTTCATGAAGAACATGTTGTTCATTTTTTTGTGTTTGAATCAAAATGGAGTGATAAGGGTGATTTTTTTGTGTTTGTTTTAAGAGAAAAGAGGGTTTTTGGACGGTTTCATAAAAAATAGTAAAGGGGTTCAAATTTTGGCTAAGGGGTATCTTTTATCCTCTCATAACAATTTTAAAATGGGGTAATATCATAATAAATTCCTCTGCCCCAAATTAATCACATCGACAGCCCTTCCACCTTTTAAAATCACACCCTTGGTACTTGAATTTTTCAAGCGATTCTTAATTTCATCTTTTTTTCTAATTTAATTAAAATTCGAATGGTTTAATTCCTTTTTAGGTCCTCCAAATTTTCTTAGATTTTAATCTAGTCCAAAATCCAGTGGTTTATTTCATCTTTTAGCCCTTGGTCTCTTTGGTTTATTTAATTTTATCCCCTTATCTTTTATGCATGTTTAAGTTCCAGCATCGTTCTTATGCTTCTTTTAATTTTAGTCATTTTTTTGCTTACATGTGCTTATGTATTATCCATTTATTCGATATTTCGTTTTAAATTTCGTATCGTTTTATACATATTGTGTATGATATAATTATTTAACTTGCTATTTTAATCTCCATGCATTTATTTTGTATATATGTACTTATATATTATAATTGTATATTATTTTATATTATATTGTGTTGAGTTATATGTTATATATATTTGTTACATACGGTTTCTATACATATATGATACGTATATATTATATTATCTATTTTCTATATATGTTATATGCTTAGTATGTATATTGTATATGTTATATTATGTATAAATATATTATTAACATTCATTTAATATATTATGTACGCGTTGCTATTATTCTTATATATATATATATACATATGTACATATTATGCTATGTTTTACGTGCGTATATATGTGTGTTTTTGTTTATTTCTTGCAATATTGTCATTTAATACCATGTTTTATTCATGCTTTCAACCTTGCCATTCCTTTTATATATTTGCCATGTTTTATTATGATGCATATCGGGATATAAATTGTTAATGCGGTGCTCCCTTTTTCGAGGAAAACTTGGCTAGTACTAAGATGTAGGTGGTGGTTTTCGTTTATTCCTCGAACACCGGAGCCTTTTAAAATGAACTCGTATGTATAACCAAATTCTAATTTAAATGCCACTTTAATTTGCAAAATCTGATATTAATAAAATGGTAATTTATTTGGTACCAAGTTTAGGTGTGATGGGGGTGCAAGCCCTTCCCCACACGTAACCGACACCCGAACCCCAAAAAAAAAGAAAAACTCTGGTTTAATTTTTCGGTGTCTGATCTACCTAACCTAAGTGACCAGTGGCGACTCCAATTTTATTCAAAATACGATTTTTTAAAGAAACCCCCCAAAACAAAATGTTCAAGAAAAAGTGGGAATTTTCAGATTTTTTTTGTCACTACACCAGGTGAGTGCAATTGCATACATATCATAATACATTAATGTTTTATACATCATTGGGATGCCTTGTGATGAGACTACTGGATTTTTATTGTCGACATATTATAAATATGTCAAGATTGGAATGTAAAATGCATTAATCATTTAATTACTTATGCAGGTAAATTAGAAATGTTATTTCGGGTATAAACTATCCAAGGTTATTATATGTTGATATATATATATATATTGTCATGTATAAAAAATTGATGATATAAAGCCCAAGTATGATATAGAGATTCAAAAGTATAGTTGGCTAGCCATAGAGTCATAAACAGGTGTATAAATATTCTAAGTACTATGGTGCAAAATTTATGTATACTTAAGGAAGGTTGGGTATACGGGAGTACTTCGGTACATATTAAAGCACTTCGGTGCAACTTTCATATATACTCAAGGAAGATTGGGTATATGTATTCTCAAGGAAGGTTGGGTATACGGGGATGACTCGTGTACTTAGATTCTCTTATTTCAATACTTTGGGCTAAATAAATTGAAAAACATGATGGTAAGCTTGAAAGCTTGTTGATGTAAATGGCAATGGTATTGGTAAGAATTAAACTTACTACTTTGATATATGTTAGTACAAGTGATTCAACTTATGTTAATATGCATAAAAGTGGTACGGTATATGCATTGTTAATTATTTACATTGATATTTATATCAAATTGCACTTGATTATGGATTATTGCCTCACTAAGTGTATTCTTAGCATGTGATAATTTTCACGCGTAGGTTAAACGGAGCTCAAGGGGAAGAGTAGCTGGGCATTATCTACATATTTTGAGAGTATATTACTATATTAACTGTAATGACATCTATCCTTTTTACTTGGATATACTCTGCATGTATAATAGTTATCGGTAGATTGTCTAATAATTAGTTATAGTTTGTATTAACTTATAACTAAAATATGGTTGACCTAGTAACTTATATGGTTTGGATTTTGATCATAGTAAGTCTCATGATGTTTTTAATGTATGAAGGACTAAGTTATTATTAACTAATGTGCTTATAGTAGAGAGATTTAAAATCTGTCCAAAAGTTATGCAAATGCAGTGTGTTTCAAAAATCAATATAAATTCCATGATTTGAATTAGGAAGTGAATCTTATATTAATGAACTGGAAATTAAGTCTAGTTTCTTTGAAAAAAATGATGACTGATTTTTAGAGATTTGTACTAAAATATATGAACTTTTAACCGATGAAATGTCAGAAAATAGGGCATCAGATTTCTTAAAATTCTGCACTGTGCCGTGAGTTTGAGATTTTTTTAAATTTTTGTATAATAAATTTGAGTAATTAATTTACATGGTTAAAAACTTAGTGAATTTAGTTTAATTGAAAATTTACAGAATGAATTTTTGATGTTTATAAAAAAATTTATTCAAGGAAAGTGCAGGCTGTCAGTTTCAATGTCGATAATGGAAATTATTTTTAACTTGGCTTTTTGACATCACCGACTCGTGTTCGAGGACCGAATATGAGAAGGGGGAATTACAAAAGATATAGTTTTAATGCCATCCTCGTAGCGTTCTAGCCAAAAGAGAATCCATATGTTTAAAAATCCTCCATGTCGCCTTAGCAACAAGTGCTTGATTGAATGTTCTCAGATCCTGAAATTTAAGTCCTCCTTTATCTTTTGAAAGACAAAGTTACTTCCAATTCAAACAATGGATTCCCTTCTCTTTATCATTTGAGTTGTTCCACCAAAACCAACTAATCATAACGCATAACTCATCACAGAAAGTGGATGGCAATAAGAAGCACTACATAACATAGGATGGAATAGCCTACGCCATAGCTTTAATAAGAGTTTCATTCCTTGCTTGTGACAAAAACTTTGTTTTCCATCCCTATAGCTTACTTCGAACTCTCTCTTTGATGAAATTTAGGGCCTTCTTTTTACTTCATCCCCAAATAGAAGGAAGGCCTAGATACGTGTTTTCTTCATCCATAAGTCCAAATCCCAAGTTATTCGTGAGATAAACTTTTCGGTTATTTGGGGAAAAGAAGATTGAGGATTTGCTAAAATTAACTGTCTACCTCGTAGCCTTATGAAAATCTCCCAATATTGGAAGAACTGAATCACAATTAGTCTAGTCAGCTTTTTGAATAGAATGCAGTCGTCGGCAAACATCAAGTGGCTGAGCACTTGAAATTGCCTTTGTAACACCCTCGACCTAGATATCACATTTGGGCATCAAGCCCAAACAATTACCATAAAATTTCCAACCTGGTTTAGCCTAAACCATATCCATTTCATAATATCCATTAAGTTCAAATGCTTCGACATAGATATATAGTTAAAAACGTTACATGGGAGCTCCATTTAAAATACATAGTAAAAAGAATTTGACTCTTAAGTTAAAATCCCAAATTAGGAGTTACAATACAAACATAGGGTCCTACGAATACATGGCCCAATATATCTAAGTATTATACTCAGACACCAGCTGATGCTGAAGTCTTACTCTGATGGTGTTCCAACAATGCACGCTAACCTTCTAACCTACGAACAGAAACAACAATTCTGAATGCTGGGCTAACGAAGCTTAGTGGATACACTTCCACTCAACCATGCTTTATGAAAATCATAATTATGAGTATGTTGCTAAGAAAATGATATCATGGCAAAATATAACAACATTGGCGCTACCTTTAACCGCCTAAAAAATAGCAAATAAATAGGAATGCATTAATCTCATACAGCACACATGCATCATACCAACAAACCTGAAGTGAGGCCTAGTTCCACATAGCTTTGGGAACATACACTCAGAGTGAAGCTCGATGTCGTACAGCTTTGGAAACGTACACTCATACTCAAAATATCTCATCGAGTATCTTCGGATGAGGCCCAATGTCACACAGCCTCGAGAATGTACATTTGGTGTTTCATCACATGGTGTTGCCACACGCTCTCTAGGTATATGGATCTCATCAATCAAAGGCAACTCTACCACACAAGCACCCTTACTTGGTACGCAACATCACGCGATCCACCAAGGATCCCTATTGTTACTATTACAAACAAGTCACCCAAAGCTTACCAAGTTATTACACATTATACTCATATATGCGGGTTAAATAATAATTCATTGTCTTCTTTAAATCAAGGGATACTAGTAGATTTAGGGTAATCTAGACCATTGATGTAATTTAAACTCAACCGTTGGATATAGGGGGCATCAACTATAAATAGAGGCTTGCCCCCACCTCATTTACTCACTTTATTTTTTGAGTAATGCATTAAAATTCACTCAAACACTCTCCCCTACTTTGTGTGCCATCTCTTTTCGTTGTTCTTTTTTCTAGAGATCCTTACCTCAAAATGTAGATCCTTGCAAGATGGATAAACTTCCCTTAATGAGAATTTCAAGATTCACACATGAAAACACCAAGATTCAACCTTTCATAGATGTGGGAGTTAGGAAATCGGAGAATGGGTGAAAGAAGAAGACAAAGGGACAATGGTGATCTCATCATCTTCCCTTTTTGCAGAAATTAAACACCTCTTTCCCTTCTTTCAAAATGGGTTAAGTTACCTTCTTACCTATCCCACATCATCCTAACTTATCCACCAACCAAGGCCCAAATCTAACAACAAGTCGAAAGCCCACCAAGGCTCTCAAAGGCCCAAATACGAAGCCCACACTTTGGGTTAAACTGACCCTCATATTCTAAAATTTGGGTCGTTACAACATTTTAATCTTAAAACCCTCATAAGAAAGATTATCTTTCTCCCTCTCTAAAAGCCAATAGAAGACATTAGTAACTATGAGGAACAAAAAAGGGGAGGAATAGTCCCATTGTCACAATCCTCTCCTCATGAAGAATTCCCCACGTCTTTCCTCATTAAAGACCAAGGAAAATGAATGGGTAAAGGCACATTGCATAACTCTATGCACCCACCAGTCACATAAAACCCATCTTATACATTAAAAGTCGAAGCTGTAATACCCTCAACTCGGATGTCACATTTGGGCCTCAAGCCTAGCCCACTACCATAATATTTCAACCTGGTTTAGCCAAAATCACACCCAATTTCATAAAATCCATTGATTTCAATATTTCAACATAAATATGTATTTAAAACGTTACATGGGAGCTCTATTTGAAATTACAATTATAAAACATTTGACTCATAATTTAAATCCAAAATATGAGTTACAATACAAAACATAGGGTCCTACGAATACATAGCCCAAATAAATCTAAGTAATATACTCTAAACAAGTCGATGCTGAAATCCTACACCGATGGTGCTCCACCAATGCATGTGCCAACCAACTAACCTACGAACGGAAACAACAATTCCGAACACTGAGCTAACAAAGCTCAGTGGATACACTTACACTCTACTATGCTTCATGCTAATCATAAATATGAGCATATAGCTAAAGATGATATCATGGCAATACAATAACATATGGTGATACCTCTAGCTGTCTAAACACATATCAAACAATAATATATGCATTAATCTCACAAAGCAACATATGCATCATACCACATAAACTTGGAGTGAGGCTTGGTATCACATAGCCTCTAGAACATATATTTTGAGTGAGGCCCAATGTCACACAACCTCGGAAACATACATTCTGAGTGAGGCCCAGTGTCATACAACCTCAGAAAGGTATACTTAAACTCAAAATCTCTCATCGAGTATCTTTAGATGAGGCCCGATGTCACACAGCCTCAAGAATGTACATCCGATGTCTCATCGCATGGTGTTGCCACACTCTCTCTAGGTATCCGGATCCCATCAAACAAAGGTGACTCTACCACACAAGTATATTTACTTGGCATGCAACATCACACGATCCACCAAGGATCCCTATTGTTAATATTACAAACAAGTCACCCAAAGCTTACCAAGTTATTACACATTATACTCATATATGCGGGTTAAATTAATAATTCATGGTCTTCCTTAAATCAAGGGATCCTAGTAGATTTAGAGAAATCTAAACCATTGATGTAATTTAAAGTCATCCGTTGGATATAGGGGCATCAACTATAAATAAAGGCTTGCCCCCACCTCAGTTACCCGCTTTATTTTTTGAGCAATACATTGACATTCACTCAAACACTCTTGCCTCTTTCTGTGTTATCTCTTTCCGTTGTTCTTTTTGCTAGAGATTCTTACCTCAAAATGTAGATCCTTTCAAGATGGATAAACTTCCTTTAATGAGAATTTCGAGATTCACACTTGAAAACACCAAGATTCAACCTTTCATAGATGTGGAAGTTAGGAGATGGGAGAATGGATAATAGAATAAGACAAGGGGACAATGGTGATCTCACCATCTCCCATTTCTGCAGAAATTAAACACCTCTTTCCATTCTTCAAAATGGGGTAAGTTACCTTCTTACCCCTCCTACATCATCCTAACCCATCTACCAACCCAAGGCCCAAATCTAACAACAAGTGGGAAGCCCACCAAGGCTTTTAAAGGCCCAAATATGAAGTACACGCTTATGGTTAAACTGACCCTTATATTCTAAAATTTGGGTCGTTACAGCCTTTTAAACTTAAAACCCTCATAAGAAAGATTATCTTTCTCCCTTTCTAAAAGCCAGTAGAAGACATTAGAAACTAGGAAGAACAAAAAGGGGAGAGATGGCCCCATTGTCGCAATCCTCTCCTCAAGAAGAATTCCCCACGTCTTTCCCCATTGAAGACTTGGGAAAAGGAAGGGCCAAAGACACATTGCATAACTGTATGCACGCACCAGTCACAGAAACCCATCTTATACATTAAAAGTCAAAGCTGTAACACCCTCAACCTAGATCTCACATTTAGGCCTCAAACCCAACCCATTTCCATAATATTTCAACCTAGTTTTGTCCAAATCACATCCAATTTCGTAAAATCCATTCATTTCAATAATTCAACATAAATAAGTATTTAAAATGTTACATGGGAGCTCCATTTGAAATTACAATTATAAAACATTCGACTCAAAATTTAAATCCAAAATATGAGTTACAATACAAAACATAGGGTCCTACAAATACATAGCCCAAATAAATCTAAGTATTTTACTCTAAACAAGTTGATGCTAAAATCCTACACCGATGGTGCTCCAACAATGTACGTGTCAACCAACTAACCAACAAACGAAAAAAACAATTTTGAACGCTGAGCTAACAAAGCTTAGTGGATACACGTCCACTCTACTATGCTTCGTGCTAATCATAAATATGAGCATGTAGCTAAAGATGATATCATGGCAATACAATAGCATATGACGCTACCTCTAGCCACCTAAACACATAGCAAACAATAATAGATGCATTAATCTCACAATGCAACATATACATCATACCACATAAACCTAGAGTGAGGCTCGGTGTAACATAACCTCGGGAACATATATTTTGAGTGAGGCCCAGTGTCACACAACCTCGGAAACATACATTCTGAGTGAGGCCCAGTGTCACACAACCTCAGGAGCGTATACTCAAACTTGAAATTTCTTATCAAGTATCTTCAGATGAGGACCGATGTCACACAGCCTCGAGAATATACATCGGTGTCTCATTGCATGGTGTTGCCACACTCTCTTTGGGTATCCGTATCCCATCAATCAAAGGTGACTCTACCATACAAGTGCCCTTACTTGGCACGCAACATCACTTGATCCACCAAGAATCCCTATTGTTACTATTACAAATAAGTCACCCAAAGCATACCAAGTTATTACACAATATACTCATATATGAGGGTTAAATCTCGGTTTCTTAGTTTTATCATTTATTTTAGCAATTTAGAAGTCCATCAGGCCATTGTCCTCGAATTATCAGTCCTTCAAACTCAAAAAGTATTTTTTACGTAGATTGCTAGTAGGTACCTGTGTTAGCCCTCACATACCATATGGTACCTCTGGTCTCGGTACTTGAAGTGTATCAATACGAATTTAGGTCACTGGAATTTTAATAAGAGGGCGTACCGATACGGGTCAACCCATACCAATACGACTTGTATCGCGTATCGATATAGCTTGAAGCTCGTATCGATATGCCCCTCATAGTTCATACTTGTTCTTCAACCTAGAACATAGGGTACTGGTACGGGTTCCCCGTGTACCTGTACTAAAGCCTAGAAATGGCTCCTTAGGATCAAGAAATCGCTTCCAAAGCCCTCAAATCGTAACCATTAACCTCTTAACTCAAACCTACAACTTATGGAAGTGTTTAGGGTGGTTTACTGTTATTTTTACAAGTTATTAACAACAAATAAGAGTTTTATCATTAAAGAGGGTCTCAAGCTCATAACACCCAACAACAACCAACCAACATCAAAACTAGAAAACAAAGCATCATCCTTAGGATGTGCATGAAACAAATGAGTTAGTAGTGTACTAACCTTGATTTCTCAACTGGAAAATAAGTCCTAGCCAAGCTCCTCAAGCTTTCTTTTTTCCTAGCTCCTTGGAAGAATTTCCAACCTCTTTCACTACACAAGAAAGTTGTAAAACGAGTTACAACTTGCAGGACATGAAAAGAGAAGGGCTGGAGAATGAGGCTGACCATCTCCAAACCAAAACTTCTCTAAACCCTCCCACCAAAAAACCCATGAACTCATTCCTCCACCATAATAGATGAGTTTTACCTCTCCGCGTAGATCCTTGGATGCTGAGCAACTTATCTCAAGCTTTAATTCAGAAATTTTGCTTCAATCTATCAAAGATTGAGCCTTTAACATGGGTACAAGATGAAAGGGAGAATAAGAGATGGATAGAGCAATAGGGAACAAGATGATCTCACTCTTCTCTTTTTTTTGCAGAAAATTTGGGGGAAATCAGCCTTTTCCCTTTCAAAATGGAGGAAAATTACTCATTTGCCCAACCCTCATCCTTCTAATCACAACCCAACCCAAGACATCAAGCCCAACTACAAATAGGAGGTCCACTAAAAATCCCTTGAACGCCTAAAGACCCAAACTTTTAGCCCAAACCGACAAGCCCATGGCTCGGGTTGAACCAATCCACATATTTCAAAATTCAGGTCGTTAGAGAAGCACATCCCATTCCAATTTGTCATACTCATTTTCCATATCAATTTTAAGAGCAATAACACCATTAGAACCTGTCTTCCTTCTCTTAATAGCATGGAAAGCCTCATGAGAAATAATGATATTGTCATGAATAACTCTCTCATTCATAAATGCATATTGCAACAGGGGAATAATGTTGGAAATTTGATATTTTTGGAGCTTTGAATGAGAAATTGATTCAATCATTGTTGAGGAAAATGTAGAATCAATTGTTGGTTATTTAATATGCAACGATGCACAACATGAGTAACGTGAATGTCCGGACCGGTCTGGCCCTCCGTGGGCTTACGGATATTTTAACCTAAATATTTCCTCAAAAAGAGCATATAATTTCCAATTATGTTTTGGAATTAAAGGATAAATATTAAAAGCTTCCTTTAATTCAAACAATAATTTTGGAAATTTCTTTTTAGAGGTTCATTAATTCTCAAATTATAAATACTCCATTAGGTCAAAAGTTTCCTTATACCCCTCGTGAAGCTCCTATAAATAGCATGTAAACCTTCTAGGTTTTACAAAACTCAAAAAAACAAAGAATTTTCTATTATTTTACTTTGTGATTTCAAAAGTAGTTTTTGGTGATAGGAGAAGGCAAGATTATAGTTTGTGATCTCTATAGTTGTGCTACTGTAGCTGATCATCTAGTTGTTGTATCTTGGAAGACAGACAACCAAAAATCTCAAGCACCAAGGAGTGGCCGAAAATTTGTCTTAAGGGAACTGTGTAGCTACAGGCCTCAACTCGTTCCCTATCGGTTTGGTTTTAGATATGTTGTATCTATATTTCTTGTTTTCTATTTGTTCAATATAATATTTATATTTTATTGATTTATTATTTCTTGGATTAACGATATTCTAACAATGTTAAGACAGATTCTTTTCGTTTTAATCTAAGACAACATTGTACTTATACGAAACAATATCGTTGGTTGGCAGAACTTCTACTGCTATTGAAGCAGTACCGTGAGTTAAGGTTTCATGATTACTCACCTTATTTACCTATTTTATACTATTTCATTTTTAAGCTTTTTATGTACTTGAATATATCTTGGTTACAAGCGGGTTAAGCTTGGAAAAGACTTGCGGGTTATAGGGCTCAACCACAAAGGACAAATTGATATATGGAGGTAATAGGTCAACGTGCTCAACCACAAAGGACCAATTGGTAAGTGGAGATCTGAATACGCAAAATACTTATATGGAAGTAGCGAAAGTAGCGTTAAATTTCATAGTACGCTAATGCATTTGGTTTATTTTGGAATACTTGATATTCTTTCCTTATATGTCTTATTAAGGTGAAACATTAATCGTGGTATTATTAATGTAATATTTCATAATTAATTTTGGCCTTTAATATGGTATGAATTATGGCATAATTAAAACCATTTTTATGACATTGTTAAGGTCATCCTAAAATAGTTTTGGCCTTTAATATTGAATATTAAATATGGTATAAAAAGGAATATCTTGTGTCTTGTATAATAATTATTAAATATAATAATTATTATTGCTTTTGTATTTTAGAAACACTATAGATTTTTTATTCTCGTACTAATAATTTCTTTTGAGAAATTTTATAGAGACAAATAGGATATCCATACAAAATCTTGATCCGTTTTGAAAACTAAGATCTCGTAAATAGTTTGTTTCGGGATTTAATTCTTATCGTCTTAACGAGTTTACTTGATCTTTCTTTCCAAACAAGAATCAACGAAATTAAAATCAAAGGAATATTTCCTTTTGATCGGGTTGCCTTAATATCTATGTTGCGGGTTTTAGTGTTTCTAATCCCGTCATTTAACAGAAGATATAACAATAAAGGGAAATAAATCACTAAATTTATTTCTCTATTAGAATCTTTTGATTCTAACTTTTTAAGGAAATAAATCATTGAAATTATTTTCAAGAGAATTTTGTATGATTCTAACTATGTAAGAAAAGTAAATCGTTGAGTTTATTTTCATGAGAATCTAGTATGATTCTATCTTCTAAAAGGAAATAAATCGTTGAATTTATTTATTGAGAATTTTGTTCTATTTGCAAATTGAGATATTATAATAAATTTGTGAATTTAATTCCTGCCATTTTAACGGGTTTACTTGATCCCCTTTCAAATAAAGTGAACAAATTTGTTCTATCAGAATTTATTATTGGAAGTAACATTAGTTACTAAATTCAAAGTGCTGATTCCGACCGAGGTGTTAAATCAAAGAATATAAGAACTTTGTTTCCTATGTCAAATTTGCATTCTTAAAGCCTAGTTTGATTATGAAGTGTACAGTGCTTAAAATGACTAAAGAATTGTGAGGGGCCATAAATACAAAATGGGAGGTGTCGGTGATAAGAAATTCTTAGTTACCAAATTCTTAATGATTGATTCCAAATTGTTGTGAATCAAAGGCAGTGACTTTAATGATCACTCACAATATTCTCGCAAAAGCAATGTTGATAAGTGAATCTGTTTAGGCATTAGTCATTTGAAAAACTAACATTTGCTTGGAATGACTTCAAGAACTTCATTAAGCATAAGAGAATGAGATTCATATATGGATGATTGAAAAATAAAATAAAAGTGCATGTCTAGGATTGATTCTTTAAAAGACCTGGTATTTAAACATGCCTAGTGTACCACCTTTCTTTCCTTAAGTTACCTATCAGATGCATAGTTCATTATTACGTTTAATAGATTAATAATCCATGTTTATGGTTTGTGACTATGAGTCACAATGGAAAACTAGTGAAATTCAAAGGAAATAATTTCAAAACGTGGCAATAAAGAATGCTATCTATTTGACCATGTTAAACTTGGTCAAAGATCTAAAGTATAATCCTCCTATTATTAGAGATGATAAGATAAATTTTGTTACCACCTTCAAATGTTGTTAAGACAAATTTTGTTGTGACAAATATTGCCAAGACAAATGTAGTAGAAGTCAAAAAGGACTTCAAGAAAATAAACCATAGACAAGGTCTTATCTAAGACCAAAAGGGCGGTGAATTCAAGATGTAACACCCCATAAAACGGATTGAAAGGTTTGGGTGAATTATCATAATCGGGTTAGAATTTTTTGTTAGACTTTAGCTAATTAATTAATTTTCAAAAAATAAATTGGATTAATTAAATTGGTTTTCGATAAAGTTATCATGATAAATATTTGTGAAAATATATTTAATAAGTTTAATAAAGGATGAAATTGAGTTTAGGCAATTTTAAATAAGTCGATTTAATATTAAATTAAATAGTGACTATTTTGCAAAAGATTGTAAGATATTAATAATGACAATTTTGTAAAAGGGATTAAAGTGGTGTTTTTATTGGAATTATTAAATTAAATAAAGAATATCTTTCCCTCATGTTTTTAACAAAAATAAGTTGACGGTTATAATTTTCTAAAAGATGAGAAAGATATTTCTAAATTTCTCTCATTTTCTTCCAAACAAAACTTAAGGATTTCTTGATTCCTTAATTATTTCTACTTCAATTTTTCACCATTTATTTCTAAACAATTGTGGATTAAGAATTTTGATTTCTACATCATCTTCACTATTTTTCTTGTTGAAAATCAAGAGGGGAGTTCATCTTCAAGTTAATTTTTCATCAAGCAAGCTGAGAAAATGTTCTTTAATGAATTTCTACATGATTTTGATTCTTAATCTATGATTTCTCATGCTTTAGGATAATTAAAGCAAATTTTTAATGGAATTATTGGATTTTAATGAATTTTCTCATAAATCTTGATTAGATTATGTCAATCTAATGATTCCTATGGGGTTCTACTATTTTGTGCATGGGTAATAATAATATAAAGTTTATTTTGTAATTTAATTCCCGGAATTAGTCTAATTGGTTAAATTTAAATTTGAGTTCTTAGATGGGGTGTTTGGTAGGATAGTTGATTGAATTGTTCGATTATATTGGAATATACCATAGGTGTTTTTTTAATTTCTTATAAGGAATAAAAAAATTGAGGAGTGTTCGAACATGGGTTGTTCGAATCAAAGTCCTGGTGATGCGCACAGTGCGGCAGCCACCCCTGGGCATGCTGCCCTTGTTTCCTGCAAATCACGCATTGCGTGAAAATTTTTTAAAAAAAAAAGGAAAAAAAGGGGGAATAGGGACAGTGCCGTGAAGTGGGAAAAAAGAAGAAGGGGAAATTGTTTCGATTCATGAATCATTTTTAGGGAGATAGACATATTAAGGAATCGAAAATATTTTAATTAAGTGGTTACTTTTGGTGGTCCAATATATATTGACCTTTGCATTTTCTAATGGAGGTTGGCAAGTGTTTGGACGATTTTTGGATAGGCGTCGAGGCGTTAGCATCAAGGTGTTGGCATCGAGGCGATAGCAAGTTTGTGAGTGCAAATGTGTTTTGGTACTATAAAGAGGTTTGAATTATGGCTTTGGGAGTTTAGTTTAAGCCTAGCAAGCTTAGCTAAGCTCGGAAGTAAGTTTTCTCTATTTCACCTTTTGAATATCAGTTTGATATGAGACTTAATTTACATGTTTTGGTTGAAAAGCATGTATCAGTTTACTTACTATTTTATACATCTTTTAAATGATATGAAATGATTTATCTAGTACATGGATGCCTAAGACCATTGAGAAATGGTTCCTAAATAGAATGTGTTATTGCCTTGGGCAATGTATTTTGCATGTGGAAAATGGTTTTATAAATGCATATGGAATAACAATAAGTAAATGTATTTGAAAAATGATATATTAGTTATGTGACGTGATGAGAAAGTATCGGATATAGTTGGCTAACCATAGGATTAAAGTGCACAATAAAAATAAATTTGATCGCTCAGCGGCTCATGAGGTATAGCGGTAAGGCTACTAGGGCTGATGGTGTTCTTCATTTCTTACAATAGGGGTGAGCCTATTGTTGTGTGTAATAGAGGTGAGCCTATCACGACGGGTAGGGGTGAGCCTATTCCCGGCTGAAGTAAGATTTGGTGGAGGTGAGACCACCATGAGAAATTTGTGTATCTGATGTGGTTAATTAACATTCTATTTGAATGTGAGGATAGAGGTGAGACTTTCCAAGGATAGAGGTGAGTCTATTCGGGGTCACTATAATTGCCAATATATGTTATTTATGAAAAGGTTTTGTTGTATATGGTTGTTTTTCATGATTTATTTTGGAAACAAGTGAGAAAATACTTTGGTTTGATTAAGCACGAGACATGTGAAAAGTATTTTGATGCATATGGTTGTTATGCATGTTATGTTTTCAAAAGAAGTAAGAAAATTGCGTTGGCTTTACACTTATATCTCACTTTACATTGAAGGAATGGTTTATGCCGAAAGATATGGTGCTTATGATTTTATCAAGCATGTTTTATTTAATTGTCTTGTGAATAAAATGATTGTTATGAAAGCATGATGCTTACATTTCGAACAAGCATGGTTTATTTAAATACTTTGGAAATGGTGTGTTTGAATTGCTTTATTATGAGTTTCTAATATCGGTTTTGGTTTGAAAATACATTGACATTTTATCCTTTTTTAGCGCACTCACTAGGCATTATCTACTTACGCTCTTTTTCTTCCGTCAATGCATTAAATTATGCAAGTACAGGGTTATGGTTCGAGCCAAGGAAGGATCCCAAGACAAGCGTACTGGAGAGTATGTTATGGTGTTTTTAATATTTGTAATAAGTCAATGTGGGTTAATTATTGGGATATTATTTTGTATATTGTTTGATTATTTGGTTGAGGGTTATGTTATTTTTATGATGGCATAATTTTAGGAGCATGTCTAGGTTGTTTGTATGTAATTTGGATATGCAGTTTGGTAGTTAATTCGATTAATGGGTTTCACCAAGTTTAGATTCTTTGCATATTGGTCATCATATATTCATGCTTTAATTAAATAAGTAAATGATATCCGATTGACCTGAGATTTTTCAAGCATGCTTATAATGTAACTAATTTCAGTATGATGCTTTTAGAAATGTGTTAGTTCCCATATTTTGACAATTTTACAATTTGGTCCTTAATTTTGTATTTTGTTAAATTGGATGTCTTATTGTGATCCGTTTGAGTTGGAAATTGACATGCTAGCATGATAGATGATTAATTAATTATTTGTAACCTAAAATTGGGCTATGTACCTATAATAATTTAGATTTGCATTTCGGTCCCTAAAATACATGTGTTTGCAATTGAATGCCTTATCGATATTTGTTTCGAATAAAAATCAAATCGCTGCTTGAATGCACATTGTAGGTATTAACTATGCATCTAGATAAGATAAAAGAAAAAAATGGACCTAGTTTCGAGTATGTTAGTTTGGGTTTTGCTTCAGCAAACCTAATGTGATCTTCTTGGTTTAGGTCTAACAACTAGGTCGGGTTAAGGGGGTTACATTTGGTGGTATTAGAGCTAGGTTTCGCAACTTCGGAAGAATAGAGTTTAATCTGGTTATTTTGAGAAATTGAGTAATGTAATTGTATGTGTACATGTTGTTAATTGCTTATGTTGGGATAATCGGGAACACATTACATATTACAAATGTTATTGAAAATGTTTTTGCAGGTTTGTCTTGGATCACTTGTTGAGCTTATGCCCCGATTGTCGGTTTAAAAACCGATAATGAATTTGATTTTTAAATAAGAAATAAATTTTTCAATGGTTACTTCCAAGCTTAGTAAGCGTTGTTTGGGTTATCGATAGTATAAAAAAGATGGGTTCCGATCTTGAGTTGACTTGGTCCTCGATTGAGAAGTGTTAAAAGTGGTTTTTGAACTTGAGTGACGTTGTCCTCGTTCGTGAGTTTATAGGTGACGTTGGTCCACTGTTTCGACTATAAAAGTGGTTATTACCATCGATGTTAATTATATGTATTTTGAAGACAGCAGGTTAGTGTAGTGATGTAAATGGAAGTGGGTACACCATAAGGTGTCTAAACTTGATGGTAAAATCAAGATCCATAAGGTATTCTCGAGTTTTGCTTGATAAAGCTTTGACCGATATTCTAATAAGAATTTTGACGTGTTTAAGTTGATAAGGTTATGATGTATGCATCGGCAAAAAAGTTGATATTTAGGATCAAAACATGACTAGTGATGTTGATTGTTAAGGAGAACTTGATAGTGTCCCTAACATCATTTCCACGAAGGTGGTCAAGGTATAAAATATGCATAAGGCATGGGATTGATTTTCATCTTTGGAAATCAGAGTGTGCAGTGGAAGCGTGGAATCTGTATTTTAATTATGGAAAGGTTGAGTAATTTGTCTTCATTTCCTATTGCACCGTCTAGAGGATTCAAGTTTCATGTGGTTATGCTTATCAACCGGAAGTGGCTATGCTTTGGATAATTGTGACAAGATTTTAATTTTGGGAATTATTGTTTGGAGTGCTCTTGGTAAGACCATGGTTGTTAATCGAATTGTGTTGTATATATTCATGGGAGAATTTGGCTTTTGACGTTATTTTTGAAGATGATTGGGTGTTGGAACACCAAGCGATGGTTAATTTTGAACGCTATGAAGTTTTAAAGATTAGAGTTAATTTTTTAGTAGAGATTGCCATGGTATACACCGAACTATGGTTGATGTAACCCTCTTAGCCCGGTCTAGCCGAAATTGGACCAAATGAACCATATTGAGTTTGCCGAGACAAACCTGAACTAATAACCTAAATCGGTTTTTTTTCTTTTATCTTGTCTAAATGCCATTATAGAATTCCTATGATGATTGAGAAAATAGCGGAAAAATATGACATTAAAAACGGAAGTCAAATTGATACGGTTATCACCAAACCACGACTTAGGAACCAATTTGCCAATTTCTTAAGTTTCAAGGACTTAACTCAAAACTAAAGCTACCAATACTCAATTAGTCATGTTACATGCTCACATGCCAAAATAATCATCCATGCTTCCATAATTGCAATCATTTTAGACAGTGACTAAAATGTAAGACTTACAATCTTAGCAGGCCAAATTAACTGAAATTTACAACCTGTTTCGATACGCCAAGACCCCCATACTGATACGGTGTATTTTACACACTCGTATCGGTACAGCTACACCCCGTACCGATCCCATGAATATAATTTCACAAATCAGGATTCCAGTGTTGAAAACTCATACCGGTACGGTACCCTGCGTATCGAAACTCGACCTTAATTCCTTAAGGGCGTACCGGTACACCAACCTGTGTACCGAAACCTCTGAGCAATTTTTTTCACCCATACTGAAACAGAAGGCTACCTGTATCGGTACGACTGGGCAATTTTGCCTCATCTGAGCCCTTTCAGGACCCAACATACCGAATCCAAATACCTCGTACCGGTACGTAGAGGCCTGTAATAACCTCTAGGTCCAATATATGACACTTAGTCTCCCATTAAACATGCTTAAACAATCATCTATCATCATGTAACATCATTAGCCTGCTTTTGACACTTATTCCAAGCAATCCATCACACTTTCAAGCATCAAGCAATTCCACATGATTTTCTATAGGCATGCTACCTAGTCAAGCAACCAAGTCATAAATCACATGTATGATCCAGCAACTAAGATTATTACAAATCCAAAACAACAATATAAACTTACTCAAATATAGAGTTAAGCACTCAAACCTTCCCAACAACAATTAAGCCACATTGCCTTTATTATTACATTAAAACTCAAACATACTTTGGTAAATCAAGTCTTGGAACTCCTTTCCTTGCTAGGTGCCCTTGTACTCAATTAATCTGCATTGATGATAAAAGAGAGCGTAAGCAATCATTGCTTAGTGAGGAGCGCCCAAAACACAAAACATCATCAAATGCAATTTAAAACCATTTCAAAATCATCATGTCATTCTTTCAAAACATGCACTTAATCTTTCCAAAACCAGTATATTAAACCATATGCAACATGTATCATGGATTCCACAACATAATCCCATATGAAATTCCCTCTACTTAAGCCTTCCCATGCATAACATCCCATATGCAAAGCTTAAGGAGTAAAACATGTATAAATCACATTATACAAACCAATCCATCAACATTATACATTTAAAACATTATATTGGCTTTCAAGTAATCCATTGCCATATACATCATTTCCAAAAATCAACTTTAACATTGGATATACGGATTTCCCAAGAGATTTCCTAATCCCTTATAGCTCAAAGGCATAAAGTTGTGCAACACATGCACCATCTCTACACTACCAATGCTAATCCTCCAATTTGGAGTACACACACTCGATGCATCAACCTCTACAGCCCATGGCTGGAGTAAAAGCCATCTAAGTGTTACCTCAACAACATTGGGGTTCACATGATCAGAGTAAGTACCTCTCGTACTACCTTTACAACTACGGGCAACTTATTATAGTGCAATTTAAATCCTATTGTCCATCACTTGCCAATAAAATCCACTTTTATAAACATACCTCGTTGTTTTCATATGCATCATTCAAATATTTTCATCATTCATTGAACCATGCATAAACCATGTTCATAAACATTCTTTAAAACCATGCATTAATTTCCAAATGTATCTAATCATCATTTCATATCAATTCCCAACATTAAACCATGTTCATTTCATGCATAAAAAAAGAGGTAAACAATCATTTAACAAGTGCATTCATAAATCATTTGCCAATCGAAATCGGGAGAGAAACCCACTTTACTTACTTCCGAGTCTTAGACCAGCATTTCAAGCCTAGTCTAGACTCCCAGTAAACATTTTCAAACCTTTGAAAAGCCATTCTTATCCATTTCACTCACCGACAAAGCAACGCCTCCCTTGCCGATGCCAAATCATGCTCCCGGCAACTCCTCAACACCAAGGTTCACTTCCGGATTATTTTCCCCTGTTTCAAACACATCACAATAGAGGATCCAATGCACTATAATGCATCCAAACTCACATCAAACAACAAATAACATTATGCAACTATAATCCTCCACAACACCACATCCTACAACCGAAAACATCATCGATTCATCAAAAACCTCAACCCAGCCAACAACTACCAATCTCAACCTTCAAATAACATCTAACAACAACTCAAATCAACCTTATACCTCCAGCAAACAATAATCAACCACAACACCTAAAAAATCTCTTAACTATTAATCTAACAAATTAGAGATTCTATAGATTTTGGGATTCTATCATTAAAACTCGTTTCATTAACATATTGAACACCAAAATCAAGTTGTAAATCAATCCTTAACTCAGTAAAAAATAGATCAACCATGAATTTCCTCAATTTCTATCATAAATCACCAATTAAACCATAAATTCGAGTTTAATTAATTAAAACCCAATAAAAATCATATAAAATGGATCAAGAACTTAGGAATTTCAATAAAGAACCTTTCATTAGAGGAGAAGAACGAATCCTTACCTCTAATGGTGATTTCTCCCCTCAATTGCTTGATAAAATATGAAAATCAAGATAGAAGTAATAAGTATTTGATGTAAAAGCTTTAGGAATCAATTAGAAATCAAAAACTCTCTGAAATCCTGATTTTTACCTGAAGAAATTGAAGTTGGAAATGTGTTTGGATGGAGAGAATTTGAGAGAAATAAGTTACAAAGTTTGTTACATGAATTTTGATTAAAAGCTCATTGAGATTAATTAATTCTCTCCACTATTTATAGCTCTTAAAAACCCATCTAAAATAGTTAATTAAAGGGAGAAATCTGATGAAAACCATTAAGATAATTAGCTTCTTAAAGATTCAAAGTTTTGATCCATTTACAAAACAGTCACTACAAACAATTTTACAAACTTTGAAATTTGTTCACTAAATCAAAATGTCATATTTTCGAATTTCATTTTCCAAAATTGTTTTTACTAAAATCATTTATATATTTAATAATGATTTTAGACTATTTTCCATATTTTTATCTCATAAAAATATTTAACTTAATTTAAATCCTGAATCCGACTCAAATCTCTAATCTCGGTCCACCAGACCGACCAAACCAACCTAAAACTCCTAGGCCTAAAACCGGGGCATTTCAACTCTCCCACACTTAAGAAATTTCATCCTTAAAATTTACCTAGAGGAAAAAGATACAGAAATTGCTCTTTCATGTCCGACTTACTCTCCCATGTGGCCTCATCAACTCCTCGATGCCGCCACAACACCTTGACAAGCTCTATCATCTTACCACGAAGAACTTTACTACCGGTATATAGGATCTCTATCGGTTCCTCAACATAGGAAAAATTTGGCCTCAACTCAACATCCTCAATTGGCATAACATGAGATGGATCCGACCGATACCTTCGCAACATCGAAACATGGAACACATCATGAATCTTTTCCAACTAGGGAGGCAACCTCAACCAATATGCCACAGGACCAACATGATCCAAAATCTCATAAGACTCGATAAACCTCATACTCAACTTCCCTTTACGCCCAAAGCACATCACCTTCTTCTAAGGTGAAACTTTCAGGAACACTTTGTCACCGACAACATACTCAACTTCTTTACTCTTCAAATCAGCGTAAGATTTCTGTCAATAGGATACTGCTTTCAAGAGATCAGTCACAAACTTCACTTTCTCATTAGTGTCTTTTAAAATGGGGCATAGCAATAGACTTCTCCCCAACCTCAGCCCAACACAAAGGCGTACGACACCTCCTACCATATAAGGCCTCATACGGTGCCATCTGGATATTCTCATGATAGCTATTATTGTATGCGAATTCCACCAAAGGCAACTACGTTTCCCAGGTTCCTTGGAATTCAATAATACAACACCGCAACATATCCTCCAAGACCTGAATCACACGTTCAGACTGTCCATCCGTTTGAGGATGATACGAGGATAATAAAGCACCGCAAGCACTCCTAAAACCTCGCTGTAAACCTCGAATCTCTATCTAACACAATTGACTTGGGCACCCCATGCAACTTCACAACCTCAGCAATATAAAGATCAACCAACTTATCCAAAGTATATGTCATATGCACCAAAAAATGTGCACACTTTGTAAATCGATCAACAATTAACCAAATGGAATCCTTTTTAGTCAGTGTCAAAGGTAACCCTAACACAAAATCCATGGTGATCCTCTCCTATTTCCACTTTGGTATCCTCAACGACTGCAACAACCCAGAAGGAAATTGATGCTTAACCTTAACACATTGACATACCATGCACTTGGCAACAAAATCAACCAGATGTTCTTCAAACCAACCCAGTAATACTCATCCTTTAATCCCCGATACATCTTAGTGCTACCGGGATGCATATCAAAAGGACTAGTATGAGCCTCGCTCAAAATGGTACGTCTCAACTCCTCAATGGAAGACACCACTATCAGGTCCTTAAAACACAACACTCCATCATTATTAAAATGAAAATCCGATGGTTTCCCATCCATGATATCCTTAACATGAGGTACCAACTCATCATCGTACGATTGCTTCTCCTTTATCATTAAGCGACAATGATGGCTTCACTTGCAACTCAGCTAATAAGCCTCCATCACGAGTTACACTCAACCGAGCAAACATAGCTCTTAACTCAACCACAACTTTTCTACTTAAAGCATCCGCTACTATATTCGTTTTACCTCGGATAATACTCAATGGTCAAATCACAATCCTTGAGCAACTCTAACCATCATCATTGCCTAAGATTCAACTCCTTCTGTGACATCAAATACTTTAAACTTTTGTGATCCGTGTACACCACACACTGCTCACCATAAAGATAATGCATCCAAATCTTCAATGAAAACACTATAGTGGCAAGCTCAAGATCTTGAGTAGGATAGTTATGCTTGCACCTTCAATTGCCTAGATGCATAAGCTACAACTTTCCAACTTTGCATCAACACGCACCCCAACCCAACGTAGGATGCATCACTATACACCACAAACTCCTTTCCCTAACTCAGGTTGAATAAAGATTAGAGCTTGCATCAAAGCTTCCTTCAACCTTTCAAAGGCTTGCAGTCAATCCTCCAACCACTCAAAACAAACATTCTTCTGCATCAACTTATTCAAAAAAGTAGCAATCTTTTTAAAAACATCCACAAACCGACGATAGTATCCAGCCAACCCAAGAAAACTGCGCACCTTTGTCACCAACTTAGGCGGCTTCCAATTCACCACAACCTCAATCTTTTGACGATCCACACGAATTCCCTCGGCCGACACCACGTGTCCAAGAAAAACCACTTCCTTCAACCAAAACTCACATTTTCTCAACTTGGCATACAAATTATTATCCAATAATCTCTAAAGCACAATCCGTAAATGCTCATCATGATCTTTCTCGGTACGAGAGTACACAAGAATATCATCAATAAACACCACCACAAATTAATCCAAGAACTCATGAAACACCCGATTCATCATATCCATAAATGCAGTTGGTGCATTGGTCAAACTAAATGGCATCACTAGGAATTCGTAATGCCCATACCTCGTACGAAAGGCAGTCTTTGACACATCCACATCCTTCACCTTTAACTAATAATATCCTAATCTCAAATCGATCTTAGAAAATACTAATGCATCTCGGAATTGATCAACCAAATCATCAACAGTGGAAAAGGATATTTGTTCTTAATCATCAACTTATCCATTACCGATAATCAATGCACATTCTCATCGTGCCATCCTTCTTCTTCACAAATAACGCCGGCGCACCTCAAGGTGAAACACTAGGTCTAATAAACTCATGATCGAGCAACTCCTAAAGTTGCATCTTTAACTCCTTTAATTCCTTAGGTGCCATGAGATAAGGCATAATAGACACTAAAGTCGTATCAACATACGTCTCGATTTTAAACTCCACCTCCCAATCCGGCAGCAACCTTGGCAACTTTTTAGGAAAAACTCCTAAAAAATCACAAACTGTACGAATGTCCTGCACACGCATATCCTTAGATCCAGGATTCATAGTATAGGCCAAATACGGCTAACACCCAAGTTCCAATATTCGACTTGTTTCCAAAACTGAAAAAACATTAGACAGGAACTTTGCATTCTCACCAACCACCACAACTTCATAATCATCGGCAATACGTAAGGATATTCATTTGGTTTCAAAATCCACAACTGCTCTATGCTCGAACAACTAGTCCATCCCCAAAATTACATCAAAACCATGGAATGACAATTCCATCAAATCCACGGCAAACACATGACCTTGCACCATCAAAGGAAACCTACGGTATAACCTCCTAACCACAATAGTCTTACCCAAAAACTAGTTACTCGGACACCAACATTCAAAATCTCAAAAGGTATATCAAGCAATCTGTGCATGCTCACTTAGAATATACAAATGGGTGGAACCATAATCAACCAATGAAAATAATAGTAAGGATTGCAAAGTAAAGGTACATGCAATCACATCAGTATCGTTGCATCCCTCGCGATGCGCATATACCCTTGCGGGGCCTTTACCCTCCAGCTGGATAGCAACGGTGTATGCCACAGTCCTACACCCACCATTTCTCGGCTAAAAATGTCCTCGATCACCCACTTGACCTCTCGGTGCAACCACAACAGGTGCAAGAGCCTGTGCACCTCTAACTAAGATAGGGTAATCATGCATCACATGATCGGTCGACCCACAACTCTAACAAGTATTAGCTACAACTGGTGTAGGAATTGGACCAACTTGTCCCGCCTGAGGACAATCACGTCTAACATGATCTCGAGTTCCACAACCTCAACAAACCTTTTTTTATCTCCAATAAACACCGAATGTCTCTTCCCATACTAAGCACACTCGGGTATCCCACCTCCGAAACTTTAGCATATTTGACATCTCTGCCCAAGCTCAGGTCGATGTCTCTTGTCACGGTGCCTCTTATACCGGCCACCACCTACATTAGAATCAATAGCTCTCTTACCATGGCTAGATCCTCCAGCACGAGATGTCAAACCCAAACTATGCTCAATATCATTGGCTCTCAAAATCAACACATCAAAGTCAATATACTCTACATCCAACATATATGTCTTAACTTTTTGCGCCAAACCATAACAAAATCGGTCGCAACGATGCCTTTCATCGGGCACCATGTAACCCCCTCGACCCGACCTAGTTGCAAGACCAAACCGAGTGAGCTATATTAGGTTTACCAAAGTAAATCGAGAAGATAAAACCCAAAACACGTCCATTTTTTTCTTTTATCTTATCTAGATGCATAATTATTAACCTACATGTACATACTAATCTATGGTGAAAACCCAACTCAATCGGGCATCGAATTGACATCTAATTAATCATATTTGCATTTAGGGACCATATTGCAATTTTATAAACTATAGGGTCTTAACTCATTTTTATATTACCAATCTTAAATTAAAGCAGGTTTCATGCTTACATGTTAAAAATAAAGTCAAAAAGATCATCCAAACTCATTTAATTGCATCCACAAAATTTAGGGACCAAAACGTAAGAAAATAGAAGTTCAAAAGATTTCAAATAACCAAATTAACTACCACCGTACCGGTACGGACAAGGGTGTTTTGATATGCCTTTATTGTTTTAAAACCCCAGAATTCTAGTAGCCAAAACTCATTTGATACGCCCTCGCATATCAAAACCCCTTTATGAAAACATTGTACGGTATCAAAACGCCTCCCGAGTATCGAAATAGTTACCCGTGTACCGGTATGCTAAGCCTAGAATGGTTTACTCGTACTGAAATAGGAACACCCGTATCGGTACGCCTGGACCTGAAATGTCCATTTTTGCTGGTTTAACATGCTTTTGAACAATCTAAAACATCCTAACATGCCCCTAACACACAACCAACATAATCAAGAATCAAACCACACCAAGACAACGTAATTTCAACATCCATTCAAGGCTTTATACATCAAATGTAAATCTAGAGGCATGCTTCCTAGAAAACCAATCAAGCAAAGCATGAAACTTCAAACCATCAACACAAACAATCAATAATGGCCATTTACAAACCAAGAGCAACAAAACAAACTTGATCAAACATGGAGTTTAACAAAACACCTCCCAAAACAACAACGAAACCCCCATTGCCCTTTTTAATTATAGTCTATACCAAAACATACTTTGATTATCAAGTCTTGTTGTGATCCCTTGTTTCTCGCTGCCTTCCAAGCTTTTAATTCTCTGCATTGATGGACAAAGAAAGCATAAGCACACTAGGCTTAGTGATGAGTGCTCAAAAATAACACACCACCAATGCATTAAAACCACTTCTCAACATTACACTGAAATCTCATTTCAATCATCCATAAAAACATTATCATCCCTTGAAAACCATACACTTAACATCTTTAAAAACCATTATATTAACCCATATGCAACATGTATCATTAACCAACATTAAATCCCATTGCTAAACTTCAATTTAAGCCTTCTCATGCATAACGACCAAATGCAAAGCTTAAAGAGTAAACTTGTATAAATCCCATTATACAACATAAACCATTTCAATGATACATCAACAATTATATTGGCTCACAAGTGATCATTAACCAAGTTCCTTTACCAAAATAGTTCATCAGATACACGGATTCAACAAGTGTTCTCCCAACACTTCAAGCCATCTCAACCGGAATAGCGATAAAATCGCAGTACCTAAACAATCGAGTACACTTTCAACCCACTGGGACACCAACCCCTTACCTCGGTCAAATGCTTAATCCACTAACGGGAGTTTACGGTACTATATAACCACTCTACCGTTAGGATACTTGGATGGAGTTTTCGGTACACGGATCTGAACCCCTCAACATCCAAGGTGACTTATTATAGTGCACTATCAATCCTATGGCCGGCCAACTATATCCAATAACAATTTTAAAACTATATCACGAGTCAATATAATTAACATTTACCATTTACCTCATTGTTTTTAACAAGCATTAACCAAACCAATTTTCCAAAGCAACAACTATGCTTTAAAACACAAGTATAAACCATATACTTACAAGGATCGCTTACCATGTGCATCCTTCAGCATTTCATGCTTAAAAACAGTATCTCAAATACTCCAAATCATGTTTAAACAGTAGGTACAATGTATCAAAACAAGTGCATAAAAATCATTTTAAACTAGAACGACCGAGAGGAGAAAACCACATTTTACTTACTTTCGAGTTTAAACCAACATTTCAAGCTCAGTTTAAACTCCCATAAACCACATTTAAAACATTCCAAATATAGAATTCACGTTCCCACTCACCAATACGCGAAACCTCGATTTGTCGACACAAAATCAAGCGTCTAAAGCCTCTAAAGCTTCACCGATCACTTCGAATCAACCTCCCTATTTTAATCACATTGCAACAGAGGATTAATGAATCTCAATGCATTCAAAACGTTCCAACAACAAATCCTCATGAACTTCCACAATCCTCTCAAAATTACCCAACCACAACAACTAAAATCATCATCTATTCCTTTCCAAACACAACCCAACCACAATCTAACAATCTAACACTTCCATAATCATCAATTAACACTTAAAAACATGATTAATTCATCCAAATACTTCCAGCAATTAAACATCCACTACAACTCCACAAAAACACAAATCTAACAACCTTAACAACTAGGGATTCAAGAGTTTAGGGATTCCTTTGTTAAAAACAACTTATTAGCATCATAATACATCCAAAATATGATTAAAATCAACCTCAACACTGGAAAAATATATCCAATTTGGATTTTTCACTATTTCATCAAATTTACCCAATTAAATCAATTAATCATTACAAAATCATAAAATCATATTATAAAACCATAAATCAAGGATAAAATACTTGGGAATATCAATAAAGAACTATTCAATAGAGGAGAAAATGAACCTTACCTCTATTGTGTGATTTCTCCCTCAATTGGTTGATTAAAGCTAGGAAAACACAAGATTTCAATAAGGTTTTGTAAATCAAAGATAAAGAATCATTTACAAATCAAGAAATCAAGAAAACAAGTCTCTCACCTCTGTGATTTGATGAAAATAAGAGTGTTTGGTAAAAAAAAGTTGAGAGAAAAGTTACATGAAATTTCTTTTAATCTAATAACTAACTTTTTAATGACAAAATTATTTTAATTATCTTTAAAACACATGTTAAAATATCTTAATTGGAGGGAGAAGCCATCAACCAAAACATGGTAATATAGCTCCTTAAGGATTCTAAAAATTTGATCCTTTTCATTTTAGTCACCTTTAAAAATAGTTTTTAAAAATTACATTTTGGTCACTTACCGAAATGTCACCCTTCCAAAACCCATTTTCCAAAATTGTTTTCACCAATATTAATCATATATTAAAATATGATTTTTAACCATTTTTCCATATTTTATCTAACCAAAAAATATTTACTCTTGAATCTAACTTAAATCCCTAACCTAGGTTTACTGGACCGTCTAATAAGCCAAAAAACTGCTAGTCCCAAAATGGGGCGTTACAACTCTCCCCCACTTAAGAAATTTCATCCTCGAAATTTTACATGGAGGAAACAGGTGTGGAAACTGTTCCAACATATCCAACTTACGTTCTAACGTGGCCTCTTCAACACCACGGTGCCTCCACAACACCTTAAAAAGCTCGACTGTCTTGCCACGCAAAACCTTACTGCTAGTATCAAGAACCTCTACCGGTTCCTCGTCATAAGATATATCTAACCTCAACTCAATATCCTCCACCGGCATAATATGCGAGGGATTCAACCGATACCTCTACAACATCGAAACATGAAATACATCATGAATCCTCTCCAACTCAAGAGGTAACCTCAAATAGTAAGCAACATGACCCACACGCTCAACAACCTCGTATGGTCCAATAAACCTCGGGCTGAGCTTCAAAGACGCTACCTTCAAAAACACTCGGTCACCAACAACATACTCTACACCCCTACGCTTCAAATCCGCGTAGGATTTCTGACGGTCTGAAGCCGCTCTCAAGCGCTCACATATCAAATTCACTTTCTCACTCGTGCCTTTCGATACATCAGGCATAGAAAGATGCTTCTCCCCAACTTCAGCCCAACACACGGGCGTACGACACTTCCAACCATACAATGCCTCGTACGGTACCATCTATATACTAGCCTGATAACTGTTATTGTAAGCAAACTCTACCAAAGGCAACTGTTTTTCCCATGTTCCTTGGAACTCAATGATACAACATCTCAACATATTCTCCAAAACCTAAATCACACGCTTCAGCTGACCATCCGTCTGGGGATGATATGAAGTGCTAAAATTCAACCGAGTTCCAGACACGATGCAAGAATAGCCAAAACCTTGTTGAGAAACGCGGATATCTATCCGAAACTAAGGAATTGGGCACCCCGTGCAAACGCACAATCTCAGAGATGTACAGATCAACCAACCTATCCAAGGTATACGTCGTATGCACTATACAAAATGCGCACACTTCGTAAACCGATCAATAATCACCCAAATGGAATCCTTTTTGGTCTGCGTCAAAGGCAACCCAGACACAAAATCCATGGTGATTCTTTCCCACTTCCATTCCGGTATCCTTAACGATTGCAACAACACGGATGGAAACTGATGCTCAACTTTCACCCATTGACATACCATGCATCGAGAAACAAAACCAGCCACATCTTTCTTCATTCCAACCTAATAGTACTCTTCATTCAAACCATGATACATCTTAGTACTACCGGGATGCATAGAAAAATGACTAGCATGTGCTTTGGTCATAATGGTACGCCTCAACTCTTCATCTTCAGGCACAATAATTCAACCTTTAAAACACAACATTCCATCATCATTAAAATAAAAATCCGTAGGATTCTCATCCATGATATCATTAACATGCGACACCAAACTCTCATCATGTGGTTGTCTTTCCTTAATCAACTGTGACAAAGATGGTTTTACTTGCAACTCAGCTATCAACCCACTGTCACACGTCACGCTCAACCGAGCGAACATAGCTCTTAACTCTACAGCAACCTTTCTACTCAAAGCATCAACCACAACGTTAGCTTTGCCCAGATGATACCCAATAGACAAATCATAATCTTTAAGTAACTCTAACCACATTCGTTGCGTAAGATTAAGCTCCTTCTGGGACATTAGATACTTTAGACTTTTATGATCCGCAAAACCCACACATTTCTCACCATAAAGGTAATGCATCCAGATTTTCAAGGCAAACACAACTGCGGCAAGCTCAAGATCATGAGCAGGGTAATTACATCCATGCACCTTCAACTGTCTGTATGCATACGCAACTACCTTACCCTCCTACATCAACAGGTAACCAAGCCCAACATAGGACATATCACTATAAACAACAAACTCTCTTCCTGATTCAGGTTGAACCAAGACTGGAGCTCGTGTCAAAGCTTCTTTCAATCTTTCAAAAGCCCGCTGCCTATCATCCGTCCACTCAAAATGATCATTATTTTGCAACAACTTGGTTAAAGGAGCAGCTAAACTGGATAACCCCTCAACAAACCTACGATAATAACCCGCCAAACCAAGGAATCTCTGAACTTCAGACACAGATTTGGCACCTTCCAACTCACCACAACCTCAATCTTGTACGGATCAACATAAATTTCCTTGGCTGACACAACATGCCCAAGGAAAACAACCTCCCTAATCCAAAACTAGTATTTGCTTAACTTGTCCTACAACTGATCAACCAACAATGTCTAAAGCATAATCCACAAATATCTATCATGATTTTCTCATTACGAGAGTACACAAGGATATCGTTGATAAACACAACCACAAACTGTTCTAAAAACTCATGGAACACATAATTTATCATGTCCATGAAAGCAGCCGGTGCATTGGTCAAACCAAACAGCATCACCAAAAATTTATAAAACCCGTACCTCATACGAAAAGTTGTCTTGGGCACATCTACATCCTTCACTTTCAACTAATAGTACCTAGATCTCAAATTTATCTTAGAAAACACTGAGGCACCTCTGAACTGATCAAACAAATCATCTATTTGCGGCAAAGGATACTTGTTATTTATCGTCAACTTATTTAGTTGTCAGTAGTCTATACACATCCGTAACGTACCATCCTTCTTCTTCCCAAACAACACCTACTAGGTCTAATAAAACCTCAATCAAGCAACTCCTGCAATTGCATCTTCAACTTCTTTAACTCTTTTGGGGCCATACGATACGGAGCAATAGACACTGATATCGTATCCACAAAAACCTCGATGCCAAACTTAACCTCACGGTTTGGTGGCAACCCCAACAACTCTTCTAGAAAAACACCCAAAAACTCACATATGGTACAAATATCTTGCACCCTCAACTCATTCAAACAGGATTCATAACATAGGCCAAGAAAGCCTGACATCTAAAAACTATCATTTGACTCGCTTCCAAAGCTGAAACAACGTTAGACAAGAACTTAGCATTTTCACCAACAACTACCACCTCAAAATCATCCGATAACCTCAAGGATATACGTTTGGTCTCAAAATCCACCACAACCCTATGTTCGGTCAACCAATCTATACCCAAAATCACATCAAAACCATGGAATGGCAACTCTATCAAGTCCACGGCAAACTCATGTCATTGAACCATCAGCGGACACCTACGATACAACCTCTAACCACGACTGTGTCTCCCAAGAAAACTATTCACTCTAACACCCATATTAAGAATTTCAACAGGTATATCAAGCAATTGTGCATGCTCACTCAAGATGTATGAATGAGTAGAACCGAATCAACCAACGAATACAACGGTAAAGACTGTAAAGAGAATGTACCTGCAATCATATCGGTGTCAATGTGACCCTCTCGGTGCACATACACCCTAGCCGGTCCACCTACCTCATGCTGGATAGCAACGATATGAGCCACAGTCCTCTGTCCACCATCTATACGCTGAAACGGTCCATGGCCCCTATATGGAGCAACAACAGGTGCACCACCCTGCCTACCTCCAGCCAACAAAGAACAATCACATCTTAGATGGTCTCCAAACCTATAACTCCAACAAGCATTGGCCATAACAGGCGCAGTGCATGACCCTCCCTGACCAAACACAAACAATCTCACCTCAGATGATCTCGAAATCCATAAACCCAACAGTGTTAAATGGAGCTCTAACCTAGGCACCCTGCCCCTAGACTCAACATCCAACAACACCTCCGCCACACCTTGGCTCCGGGCGAAACCTCCTATCTCGATGTCTCTTAGCCTGACCACCGCTAAAACTAGAATCAACCTCTCTCTTACCATAGCTAAAGCCCTAAGACCCAAAAGCCATACGCAGATTCTGCTCAACATCCTTAGCTCGCAAAACCAACACATCAAAATATGTGTAATCAGCAGCGTGCATATATATCTTGACCTCCTGCACGAGCCCATAGCAAAAATGATCACATTGCGTAGGCTTGTCAAAAACTAACTCAGGTGCATAATGGCTCAACCTCACAAACTGCACCTCATACTCAGCAACCGATATAAACTCACGCTTTCTATCATCCGGATATCTGACTCTAGGTACTTCTTTCGAAAAACACCACAAAATAACTCCTAGGTTACATCCCCGATCACCATAACAGATATCATGGCAGTCCACCACGTATACACATCACCCTATAATAGGGAGACAGCACAGACCAACTTACGGGTATTAGAACAACCCATCTGGCCCAGTATCCTCTTAGTACTGGCCAACCATCCCTTAGAAGCCTTTGGTGACAAACCTCAGAACTCAACTCTGCCCAACTGTGAAGACGCTCTAGCTGTAAACCTTGCCCAACTACTGGTGGTTCCTGGTACATGAACACCCGCAACTACTACCTGAAAAACATCGGCCATGACCTGTATCAATGGTGTCATATCCCCCATCCTTGGCCCAGGTGGCCCAGGTGGTACTTGCTCCACTACCTCGAGAAGAATAGGTGGGGGCGGTGGCAACCCTCCAGGAGGTATAACATTCTCCTTAATTTCCTGCCTAGTGGCAACAACAATCATACCAGATCACAACTTTCTTCTCGGTCCCATCGTGCTTATAATATATCTAAAGCGTGATAATCATTCAAATACAAAACAGTTAGGCCAACTTCAAGCAATGATCCAAGGCTTCCATTTCGAAATTAACATTTCAGACTATAATAATAAGGTAATGGGTTTCCCAAATTTTCCCCCAACATGTCAAACAGCAATCACCATGCATATTATAATCATCGTGCATATCAAACATTAGATAACAACTCACAATAACATCAAAATAATAAAACTAACTCCCAACTATTGCAAACATGGCTCTAATACCACCAAATGCAACCTCCTCAACCTAGCCTAGTCGCAAGACCAAACCGAGTGAGCTATATTAGGTTTACCAAAGTAAACCGAGAAGATAAAACCCAAAACATGTCCATTTTTTTTCTTTTATCTTATCTAGATGCATAATTATTAACCTACATGTACATACTAATCTTTATTGAAAACCCAACTCAATCGGGCGTCAAATTGACATCCAATTGATCACATTTGTGATTTAGGGACCATATTGCAAATTTAGAAAACTGCAGGGTCTTAACTCATTTTCATGTTACCAATCTTAAATTAAGCAGGTTTCATGCTTACATGTTAAAAATCAAGACAAAAAGATCACCTAAACTCATTTAATTACATCCATAAAATTTAGGGACAAAAACGTAAGAAAACAAAACTTCAAAAGATTCCAAATAACCAAATTAACTACCACCAAACCAGTACGGACAAGGGTGTTTCGATACGCCTTCATTGTTTTAAAACCCTAGAATTCCAATAGCCAAAACACGTTTCGATACGACCCCGCGAATCGAAACGCCCTTGATGAAAACACTGTACCATATCGAAATGCCTCTTCCAGTACCGAAACACTGGACAAATTTGCCTAGACCCATACCGAAATAGTTGCCCACATACCGGACACTAAGCCTAGAATGGCTTACTCGTACCGAAACAGAAACATTCATACTTGTATGTCTGGACCTGAAATGTCTATTTTTGCTGGTTTAACATGCTTTTGAACAATCCAAAACATTCTAACACACAACCAACATAATCAAGAATCAAACCAAACCAAGACAACCTAATTTCAACATCCATTCAAGGCTTTATACTTCAAATGTAAATCTAGAGGCATGCTTCCTAGAAAACCAATCAAGCAAAGCATGAAACTTCAAACCATCACCACAAACAATCAATAATGGCCATTTACAAACCAAAGTAACAAAACAAACTTGCTCAAACATGGAGTTTACCAAAACATACTTTGGTTATCAAGTCTTGTGTGATCCCTTGCTTCCCGCTACCTTCCAAGCTTTTAATTCTCTGCATTGATGGACAAAGAGAGTGTAAGAACACTAGGCTTAGTGAGGAGTGCCCAAAAATAACACACCATCAATGCACTAAAACCACTTCTCAACATTACATTGAAATCTCATTTCAATCATCCTTAAAAACATTATCATGCATTGAAAACCATGCACTTAACATCTTTAAAAACCAGCATATTAACCCATATACAACATGTATTATTAACCAATAGCAAATCCCATTGCTAAACCTCAATTTAAGCATTCCCATGCATAACGACCAAATGCAAAGCTTAAAGAGTAAACATGTATAAATTCCATTATACAACATAAACCATTTCAATGATACATCAATAATTATATTGGCTCACAAGTGATCATTAACCAAGTTTTTTTACCAAAATAGTTTATTGGATATACAGATTCAACAAGTGTTTTACCAACACTTCAAGACATCTCAATCGGAATAGCAATACAATCACAATCGTGGTACCTAAACAATCGGATACACTTTCAACCCATGGGGACACTAACCCTTACCTCGGTTAGATGCTTAATCCACTAACGAGAGTTTACGGTACTGTATAACCTCTCTACCATTACGGTACTTGGATGGAGTTTTCGGTACACGGATCTAAACCCCTCAACATCCAAGGTGACTTATTATAGTGCACTATCAATCCTATAGCTGGCCAACTATATCCGATAACAATTTTAAAACCACATCACTTGCCAATATAATTAACCATTTACCTCAATGTTTTGAACAAGCATTAACCAAACCAATTTTCCAAAGCAACAACCATGCTTTAAAACACAAGTATAAACCATATACTTACAAGGATTGCTTACCATGTGCATCATTTAGCATTTCATGCTAAAAAGCAGTATCTCAAATACTCTAAATCATGTTTAAACAGTAGGTATAATGTAAATCAAAACAAGTGCATAAAAATCATTTTACACTAGCACGACCGAGAGAGGAAACAACATTTTACTTACTTATGAGTTTAAAACAACGTTTCAAGCTTAGTTTAAACTCCCATAAACTACCTTTAAAACATTCCAAACTTGGAATCCACGTTCTCACTCATCGATATGCAAAACCTCGATTTACCGACATGAAATCAAGTGTCCAAGCTCCCAAAGCTTCACCGATCATTTTCGGATCAACCTCCCATATTTTAATCACATTGCAACAGAGGATTAATGCATCTCAATGCATTCAAAACATTCCAACAACAAATCCTCAAGAACTTTCATAATCCTCTCAAAATTACCCAACAACAACAATCTAAATCATCATCTATTCTTTTCCAAACACAACCCAGCCACAATCTAACAATCTAACACTTTCATAATCATCAATTATCACTTAAAAACGGGATTAATTCATCCAAATACTTCCAGCAATTAAACAGCCACCAAAACTCCACAAAACACAAATCTAACAACCTTAACAACTAGGGATTCAAGAATTTCGGGATTCCTCTACTAAAAACAACTTATCAGCATCATAATACATCCAAAATATGATTAAAATAAACCTCAACACTGGAAAAAATCCAATTCATATCTTTCACTATTTCATCAAATTTACCCAATTAAATCAATTAATTATTACAAAATTATAAAATTAGATTATAAACCATAAATCAAGGATCAAATACTTGGGAATATCAATAAAGAACCATTCAATAGATGATAAAAAAACCTTACCTCTATTGTGTGATTTCTCCCTCAATTGGTTTATTAAAGCTAGGAAAACACAAGATTTCAATAAGGTTTTGTAAATCAAAGATAAAGAATCATTTACAAATCAAGAAATTAAGAAAAAAATCTCTCACCTCTATGATTTGATGAAAATAAGATTATTTGGAAGAAAAGAAGTAGAGATAAAAAGTTAAGAGAAAAGTTACGTGAAATTTCTGTTAGTCCAATAACTAATTTTTTAATGACAAAAATCTTTTAATTATCTTTAAAACACATGTTAAAATATCTTAGTTGGAGGGAGAAACCATCAGCCAAAACATGGTAATATAGCTCCTTAAAGATTCTAAGAATTTGATCCTTTTCATTTTAGTCACCTTTAAAAATAGTTTTCAAAAATTACATTTTGGTCACTTACCAAAATGTCACCCTTCCAAAACTCATTTTCCAAAATTGGTTTCACCAATATTAATCATATATGAAAATTTGATTTTTTTTAACCATTTTCCATATTTTTATCTAACCAAAAAAATATTTACTCCCAAATTTGACTCGAATCCCTAACTCAATCCACCGGACCGTCTAACAAGCCATAAAATCGCTAGGCCTAAAATCAGGGCGTTACATACCAACTTGGAAGCATACTGATGTAGCCTCACAATTTGTATCTCATACTCAGATACCGACATATCACCTTTCATAAGGCCATGAACTCACATTTCTTTTCATCCATGTATCTAACTCCGAGATATTTCTTTTTGAAAGTAGTTTAGAAGGTTTCCCACGTCATGTCGCCAAGCTCCATACTCGCAATCATAGTAGTCCACCAGCTATACGCATCTCCCTACAATAGGGATATAGCACACCCAAACTTACGTGCATTCAAAACAACCCATTTGATCCAATATACAGTCTGTGCTGGCAAACCACTCCTCGGGGCCTCAGGTGTCAACCCTCTAAACTCGACCCCTCTCATGCTCATGTACCCCAACCACCACAGCCTAAAAAGCTCCCGTCATCACTTGTATCAAAGGCATCATATCACCTAACACTGGTCCAGCTGGCACAAATGGTACTTGATCCATACCCGCTGGTGGATTTGGTAAAGCAGGTGGCAACCCCTCAATAGGCATAACATTATTCTCATCATCCTGCCTCCCCGTATTTGCATTAAAACATAATTCTTCCTCGGTGGCATCGTAAACAGAGAGTCTAAGGCATGATAATACATCAAAAACAAAACAATTAGGCCAAACTTAAGCAAGGATCCAAGAATTCCATTTCAAATCAAAAGCTTTCCATATTAGTAGTAATAAGGCAATGTGTCCCAAATGATACCCAACATGGCATATAACACGCAATCAATCACCGTGTATAGTGATCAACATAAATCAATCAACATACGTATCAAATAGCTTCCCAACAAACATAAGCCAACCATAACCCACTCCCAACAATCATAACATGGCTCTAATACCACCAAATGTAACCTCCTTAGCTTGGTCTAGTCTAAAACTGGACCAAATGAGGCATATTGGGTTTGTCGAGACAAACACGAACTAATAACCTAAACCGGTTCTTTTTTATCTTGTCTAAATGCCATTATAGAATCCATATGATGATTGAGCAAACAGCAGAAAAAATGACATTAATAACAAAAGTCAAATTGATATGGTTATCACCAAACAACGACTTAGGAACCAATTTTCCAATTTCTCAAGTTTCAAGGACTTAACTCAAAATTATAGCTACTAATCCTCAATTAGTCATGTTATATGATCAAATGCCAAAATAACCATCCATGCATCCATAATTGCAATCATGTCAGACATGGACTAAAATGTAAGACTTACAACCTCAGAGGCCAAATTAATTGAAATTTACAACCTATTTCAATACGCCAAGACCCCCATACTGATACGGTGTATTTTACACACCCGTACCAATATGGCTACACCCCGTACCGATCCTATGAACATAATTTCATAAATTAGGATTCTAGTGTTAAAAACACGTATCGGTACTGTACCCCGCGTATCGAAACTCGGCCTTAATTCCTTAAGGGTGTACCAGTACACCAACCCGCGTACCGAAACCCTTGAGCAATTTTGTTCACCCATACTGAAATGGAAGGCTACTTGTATCGGAGACGATTGGCAATTTTGCCTCATTTGAGCCCTTTTAAGACCCCGCATACCGAAACCAAAGACCCCGTACCGGTACGCAGATGTTGTAATGTCTTCTAGGTCCAACATATGACACTTAGGCTCCCATTAAACATGCTTAAAAAATCATCTATCATCATGTAACATCATTAGCCTACTTTTGACACTTATTCCAAGCAATCCATCACACTTTCAAGCATCAAGCAATTCCACATGATTTTCTATAGGCATACTACCTAGTCAAGCAACAAAGTCATAAACCACATGTATAATCTAGCAACTAAGGTTATTACAAGTCCAAAACAACAATATAAACTTGCTCAAATAGGGATTTAAGCACTCAAACCATCCCAACAACATTTAAGCCACATTACTACTACTTTAAAACTCAAACATAGTTTGGTAAATCAAGTCTTGCAACTCCTTCCCTTTCTTGCTAGGTCCCCTTGTACTCAATTAATCTGCATTGATGATAAGAGCGCTCAAAACACAAAACATTATCAAATGCAATTTAAAACCATTTCAAAACAATCATGATATTCTTTCAAAACATGCACTTAATCTTTCCAAAACCAGCATATTAAACCATATGCAACATGTATCATGGATTCCACAGCATAATCCCATATGCAATTCCCTCTACTTAAGCCTTTTCATGCATAACATCCCATATGCAAAGCTTAAAGAGTAAAATACATATAAATCATATTATACAAACCAATCCATCAACATGATACATTTAAAACATGATATTGGCTTTCAAGTGATCCATTTCCATATACATCATTTCCAAAAATCAACTTTAACATCGGATACACGGATTTCCCAAGAGATTTCCCAATCTCTTACAGCTTAAAGGCATAGAGTTGTGCAACACATGCACCACCTCTACACTACTAAGGCTAATCCTTCCATTTGGTGTACACACACTCGATGCATCAACCTCTACAGACCATGGTTGGAGTAAAAGCCATCTAAGTGTTACCTCAACATTGGGGTTCACATGATCGGAGTAAGTACCTCTGTACTACCTCTACAACCATGGGCGACTTATTATAGTGCATTTTAAATCTTATGGTCAGCCAATTATATATGATAACATTTCCATAACATTTTCAATCCATCACTTACCAATATAATCCACTTTTATAAACATACCTCATTATTTTCATATGCATATTCAAATCATTTCATCATGCATTTAACCATGCATAAACCATGTTCATTAACATTATTTAAAACCATGCATTACTTTTCAAATACATCTAATCATCATTTCATATCAATTCCTAGCATTAAACCATGCTTATTTCATGTATAAAAAGGTAGTAAACAATCTTTTAACAAGTGCATTCATAAATCATTTGCCAACCGAAATCGGGAGAGAAAACCACTTTACTTACTTCCGAGTCTTAGACCAGTGTTTCAAGCCTAGTCTAGACTCTCATTAAACATTTTCAAACCTTTGAAAAGCCATTCTTATCTGTTTCACTCAATGACAAAGCAACGCCTCCCTTGCCGATGCCAAATCAAGCTTCCAACAACTCCTTAACACTAAGGTTCACTTCTGGATTATTTTCCCCTGTTTCAAACACATCACAACAGAGGATCCAATGCATTATAATGCACCCAAGTTCACAGCAAACAACAAATAACATTATGCAACTATAATCATCAACAACACCACATCTTATCAACCAAAAACATCATCGATTCATCAAAAACCTCAACCCAGCCAACAACTACAAATCTCAACATTCAAATAACATCTAGCAATAAGTCAAATCAACCTTGTACCTCAAGCAAACAATAATCAACCATAACACCTCAAAATCTTTTAAATATCAATCTAACAAATTAGAGATTCTCTAGATTTCGGGATTCTATTATTAAAACTCACTTCATTAATATATTGAACACCAAAATCAAGTTGTAAATCAATCCTTAACTCAGCAAAAATATACCAACCATGAATATCCTCCATTCATATCATAAATCACCAATTAAACCATAAATTCGAGTTTAATTAATTAAAACCCAATGAAAATCATATAAAATGGATCAAGAACTTTGGAATTTCAATAAAGAACCTTTTATTATAGGAGAAGAATGAATCCTTACCTCCAATGGTGATTTCTCCCCTTAATTGCTTGATAAAACATGAAAATCAAGATAGAAGTAATAAGTATTTGATGTAAAAGTGTTAGGAATCAATTAGAAATAAAAAACTCTCTAAAATCCTAATTTACCTAAAGAAATTGAAGTTGAAAATGTATTTGCCTGGAGAGAATTTGAGAGAAATAAGTTTACGTAAATTTTGATTAAAAGCTTAATTGAGATTAATTAATTCTCTCCACTATTTATAGCTCTTAAAACCCATTTAAAATAGTTAATTAAAGGGAGAAATCTGATTAAAACCTTTAAGATAATTAGCTCCTTAAAGATTCAAAGTTTTGATCCATTTACAAAACAGACACTACAAACAGTTTTGCAAACTTTGCAATTTGGTCACTAAATCAAAATGTCATATTTTCAAATTTAATTTTCCAAAATTGTTTTTACTAAAATAATTTATATATTTAATAATGATTTTAGACTATTTTTCCATATTTTTATCTCTCATAAAAATATTTAACTCAATTTAAATCATGAATCGACTCGAATCTCTAATCCCGATCCACCAAACCGACCAAACCACCCCAAAACTCCTAGGCCCAAAATCGAGGCGTTATAGTTGATGTGGTTCTGGCTAATAAGGCTGAAAGGATACCAAGATTTATGTTTAAGTTTTTGAATAGATCTCGGGGTAAGAATGTTTGAATTATGAATGTCTATGTTGTTTGGGAATTCTTTTCTAAAGTGCTTTTGATGGAGTTTCTCGTGTTGTCCTATGGTTGCAAAGTTGAGTTTTGAAACCTTTGAGTTCGGTTGGGTTAGTGTGATTGAGAAAATGGTCGGTTTATTGTTAGGGACAGTCTTATTTTTTCAAGGTGGTTGTTAGTGAGAATGGTGTTAGGAAAATTTGGTTGGTATGGGTTAGTAGTTATGTCGTGTAGATGGTGAATGCACTAGTGGTATTCGAGCTTGCAATGAGACAAGTATTCTGTGAATACTTAGTTTTGTGAATAGCAAAGGTGGTGGTATTTTTGTGTACTGTGGTGCCGAGATGAATCTAGACTGACAATCAGGATTTGTTAATAGGCTTTTTGTAGCGAATCAATTTTTTCATAATTGGAGTAGGTGCGGGTCTTGGAAAATCTGAATGATGTGTTCTAGGGAGGTGATTAGGTTGTGTAAGTTTGGTCCTGAAAATATTGTTAGTAAGTGTGAATTGTTAATCATACATAGTACAAAAACACTTATATGTATATATATATATATATATACTTGTTCATACATGCATACATTTGAGCATTACATTAGAGGTTTTGCATACATATACATAGACATCAATGATGGCATATAAGTAATCATGCATACATATGTTCACACTTACGGATGACTTTTTAGAGGCCAATGAGGAAATGATGTAAGTTAGCTTTAGCGATGAGGTTCTTTATAGTGCGATGAGGTTCTCTGTGGTATCATAAATTGTAGAAAGTGTTAAAGGTTGATTCTTGGAAGTTGGAGTTGTTCTAGATTTGAAGCAACCAAGGTTGCATTAGAAGTACATGGTTTTTCTAGGTTTAACTAATTGATTATTAGAATTTGTTGAGGAATCTTCTTAGATTGTTACACCACCAACAAAGTTGTGACAAGAGAGGATATGTTGAATTAGATGTGTGATTAATTCCGTTCATGGTCGTAGCTTGGGCTTAGTTAGCTGATTAATTTCGGGTTAACAATCGAGTGTGTTTCTAGAGGAATATGGTAAATTGGACATGACTAATGTTTTGGGAGGCTATTTAATTGGTTTATCAAATAACAAGAATTTGTTTTTGATAATTTTTTAAAAGAGAGAGAGAGAGAGAGAATTTGATTTTAAAAGTGGTTTTTGTGAATTAAATAGAAAGGGGGCACAAGCTAAGAATCTTTAGAGAGTAGTTTCACCCTTTGTGTTTTAACAACTCAATTTTCTTTTGTTTTAAAAAAACTTTTGATGGTTAATTATTTTATCTAAAACAATAGTTTTCTAAATTATCTTTCAAGATGAAACTATTGTTTTCGTATCTCTTACTTTCCTAAAATGTTTTTCAATAATCAATTGATATTCTAATCTCATTTCTAAACTATTTTTTCATTCAAATGATTTATAAACTTAAATAAATCGGTGGATTTTGGTTAAAAATGATTTTCAATTTGGAATACAAGGGGAAGCTCATTTTGGTTGTACTCCTATCAAGCAAGGTGAGCTATGGTTTCTTATTGACATTCCACAAGCTTTGTGTCCTTAATCTATTATTTCTAATATCATTTGTAGCTAAAATGATTTTAATTGGGTTTAAATTGGGTTGAAAGGGTTTCAAGAACAAATTATGGTTAGGTTGTTTAACCTAGTACTTTTTATTAGGTACTAATAATTTCTTATTGGTTTTGATAACAAGATAAAAATTGGTTTTACTAGTTTGGTCCCATAATTAGTTTAAGTGTCTAAATTCAGATAGTTGTTCTTCATGGATTGAGATTGATGTATGGTTAAGTCAAGCCTTTGGTGTTGGTTGTAGTTTTGGAAATCAGTTGGTGATCCTTGCAACGATTATTGAGATGAGAATTGTTTATGAAGGGCTAGTTGGATATTAGAAAGGATGATGCAAGATAAAAGTGATTTTTCTGTATTTTGACAATGTTTTTGGAAGAGAATCATAAAAGTTTTGTGCGAATTGAGACAATGAGGAACCTGATATCATATGGTTGGTTGAGTGTTTGTGGGTGAAAGTTGTTGAGAATAATTCGTAATGGTGTGTTGAATCAAATCTTAATAGATGTTATGTGGAGATTAAAAGGACCAGTTTCGTGGCATGTTGTGTCGAGATGATTTTTGGGCTCGAATGTGTAATTGATGTTTTTCCTATGTTTTTATGGCGATGTTTATTTGACCCTTTGTTTGAACCCGTTAAGAAAAATTTGGGAATTGTTGGTTTTACCATTGGTGAGGGATGTTTCTAATTAAGTCTCTAGCAACTAGGTGTTGCTCATCGAGATGATTGAATTTGTGGAAGTTATGTGGCGTAAGTGTAATCGAGGAAGTGGTTTGGGTAAAGAAAGTTTGGTATTTGTTTTCTTCCCTTTATGTAAATTTTGAGGACAAAATTTCTTAAGAGGGGGAGAGTTGTAACACCCCAAAAAACGGGTTGGAAGATTCGGGTGAATCATTGGAATCGAAGTTGGAATTTTTTGTTAGGCTTTAGCTAATTAATTTCGAAAAATAAATTGGATTAATTAAATTGGTTCCTGATAAATTTATCATGACAAATATTTGTGAAAATATATTTAATGAGTTTAATAAAGGATGAAATTGAGTTTGGGCAATTTTAAATAAGTCAATTTAATATTGAATTAAATAGTGACTTTTGTAAAAGGTTGTAAGATATTAATAATGGCAATTTTGTAAAAGGGATTAAAGTGGTTTTTATTAGAATTATGAAATTAAATAAAGAAATATCTTTCCCTCTTGTTTTTAACAAAAAGAAGTTGCGATTATAATTTTCTAAAAGATAACAAAGACATTTCTAAGTTTCTCTCATTTTCTTCCAAACAAAAACTTAGCGATTTCTTGATTCCTTAATTATTTCTACTTCAATTTCTTCTCCATTTATTTCTAAACAATTGTGGATTAAAGATTTTGATTTCTACATCATCTTCACTATTTTTCTTGTTGGAAATCAAGAGAAGAGTTCATCTTCAAGTTGGTTTTTCATCAAGTAAGGTAAGAAAATGTTCTTTAATGATTTTCTACATGATTTTGATTCTTAATCTATGATTTCTCATGCTTTAGGATAATTAAAGTGAATTTTTAATACAATTATTGGATTTTAATGGATTTTCTCATAAATCTTGATTAGATTATGGTAATCTAATGATTCTTAAAGGAGTTCTAATGTTTTGTGCATGGGTAATAATAATTTAAAGTTGATTTTGTAATTTAATTCCTGGAATTAGTTTAATTGGTTAAATTTAGATTTGAGTTCTTAGATGGGGTGTTTGGTATGATAGTAGATTAAGTTGTTCGATCATATATTGAAATGCACCATAGGTGTTTGTTTAATTTCTTGTAAGGGATAAAAAAGAAGAATTTGAGGAGTGTTCGAATAGGGGTTGTTCGAATCAAAGCACTGGTGATGCGCGCAGTGCGGCAACAGCCAACCCTGGGCGCGCTAAAGAAAAGGGCATGTTGCCCTTGTTTCCTGCAAATCACGCATTGTGTGAAAATTAAAAAAACAGAGAGAGAAAAAAGGGAAATAGGGACAGTGACGTGAAGTGGGAAAAAGGAGGAAGGGGAAATTGTTTCGATTCGTGAATCATGTGTAGGGAAATAGACATGTTAAGGAATCAAAAATATTTTAATTAAGTGGTTACTCTTGGTGGTCTAATATATATTGACCTTTTCATTTTATAATGGAGGTTGGCAAGTGTTTGGATAATTTTCGGATAGGCATCAAGGCATTAGCGTTAAGGCATTGGCATCAAGGCGGTAGCGAGTTGGTGAGTGCAAATGTGTTTTGGTACTATAAAGATGTTTGAATTATGGCTTTGGGAGCTTAGTTTAAGCCTAGCAAACTTAGTTAAGCTCGGAAGTAAGTTCTCTCTATTTCACCTTTTGAATATCAGTTTGATATGAAACTTGATTTACATATTTTGGTTGAAAAGAATGGATTGGTTTACTTAGTGTTTTATGCATATTTTAAATGATATGAAATGATTTATCAAGTATATGGATGCCTAAGAGCATTGAGAAATGGTTCCTAAATGAAATGTGTTGTTGGCTTGGGCAATATGTTTTGCATATGGAAAATGGTTTGATAAATGAATATGCAAAACAGTAAGTAAATGTATTTGAAAATGATATATTGGCTATATGACATGATGAGAAAGTATTGGATATAGTTGGCTAGCTATAGGATTAAAGTGCACTATAAAAATAAAGTCGATCACTCAACAGCTCTTGAGGTATAGTGGTGAGGCTACTAGGGCTAATGGTATTCTTCGGTTCTTACAATAGAGGTAAGCCTATTGTTGTGTGATAGAGGTGAGCCTATCACGATGGGGTAGGGGTGAGCCTATTCCCGACCGAAGTGAGATTTTGTGGAGGTGAGACCACCATTAGAAATTTGTGTATCCGATGTGGTTAATTAACATTCTATTTGAATGTGAGGATGGAGGTGAGACTATCCGAGGATAGAGGTGAGTCTATCCGAGGTCACTATAATTGACAATATATGTGATATATGAAAAGGTTTTGATGCATATGGTTGTTATATATAATTTGTTTTGGAAACAAGTGAGAAAATGCTTTGGTTTGATTAAGCACGAGACTTGTGAAAAGTATTTTGATGCATATGGTTGTTATGCATGTTATGTTTTCAAAAGAAGTAAGCAAATTGTGTTGGCTTTACACTCATATCTCACTTTACATTGAAGGTCATGGTTTATGAAGATATGATGCTTATGATTTGATCAAGCATGTTTTATTTAATTGTCTTTTGAATAAAAAGATTGTTATGAAAGAATGATGCTTACGTTTCAAAAAAGCATGGTTTATTTAAATGCTTTGGAAATGGTGTGTTTAACTTGCTTTAGTATGGGTTTTTAATATAGGTTTTGGTTTCGAAAATGCATTGACATTTTATCCTTTTTGAGCGCACTCACTAGGCATTATATGCTTACGCTCTCTTTTCTTCTGTCAATGTAGTGAATTAAGCAAGTGCGGGGATATGGTTTGAGGCAAGGAAGGATTCCAAGACAAGCGTACTGAAGAGTATGCTATAGTGTTTTTAATATTTGTAATAAGGCAATGAGTTAATTATTGGGATATTATTTTGTATAATGTTTGATTATTTGGTTGAGGGTTATGTTATGTTTTATGATGGCATAATTTTTAGGAGCATGTCTAGGTTGTTTGTATGTAATTTGGATATGCAGTTTGGTAGTTAATTTGATTAATGGGTTTCACCAAGTTTAGATTTTTGCATATTGGTCATCATATGTTCATGCTTTAATTAAATGAGTAAATGATGTCCGATTGACCTGAGATTTCGTAAGCATGCTTATAATGCAGCTAATTTTAGTATGGTGATTTTTTAAATGTGTTAGTCCCCATATTTTGGAAGTTTTACAATTTGATCCTTAATTTTGTATTTTATTAAATTAGATGTCTTATTGTGATCCGTTTGAATTGGAAATCGACATGCTAGCATGAAATATAATAATTAATTATTGGTAACCTAAAACTGGGGTATGTACTTGTAATTATTTAGATTTTCATTTTGGTCCCTAATATGCTTGTGTTTGCAATTGTATGCCTTATCGATGTTTGTTTCGAATGAAAAAAATCGCTTGAGTGCACATTGTAGTATTAAAGATTCATATAGATAAGATAAAATAAAAAGATGGGCCTAGTTTTGAGTAAGTTAGTTCGGGTTTGCTTTGGCAAACCCAATGTGATCTTCTTGGTTTGGGTTTAACGACTAGGTCGGGTCAAGGGGGTTACACAAGAAGCAAAATTTCATGGGAAATGCTTCAATTGCCATAAGATGGGGAAAAGTCTTCGGACTGTAGACTTTAAAACGATGTCAATGTTATTGGTGTAACAATTGTCATGGCAAAATGTTGTTTGAAGGAAAATTTATTACCTTCACGATAGCACAAACATAAACTAGTGTTATGTGCATTTGCTTAAAAGAAAAGATGCTATTGAGAAATTGTTCTCTATAAGTAGGATGTTGAAACCCAAAATAATAAATTGATTAATGTGGGGGAGAAACTCTTTTGGGTAACGCTGCAACATCCAAGGGTACAATGATTTTGAAGATAACTTCTAAAACGAATTGAAACTTCAAAATGTTACTGGCATGTGGGGGAAGTTGTTAAATCAACTAATTACCTTTTAAATAAGATTTCTCATAATAAAAGAGGAAAGACATCATACGGGTTATGGAAGGTAATTAAACCTTCCTATAACTACTTGAAAATGTGGGGTGTCTTGCAAAAGTAATGACCTCATTACCAAAAAAAATCTCAAAATGGTGGACTATATTTTCATTTGCTATATAGATCATAGCAACGAATATCAATTTTTTGTGTGCGAATCAAAGAACCATGAGATTCACAAGAATATGATAATGGAATCAAAGAATGCCTCATTCTTTGAAAATATACTTCCTTGTATAACAAAGAAAGTTGATCCAAGTTCAACAAAACGAACTTTAGATACAATCACTGAAGATAGTCCAGATGTTCAACATAAGGTTGAAACTAAAATATTATCATGATGGCAAATAAGTGTGACAAATGTGTGTATGTTAAACCAAACCTACCAACATTAGGATATATGATCGTATGTTGATGGCATACTCATTGTTATAAGTAACAATGAAATGGTAAACGTAACAAATGTATTTCAAATTCAAGATTGACATGAAAAATATGAGACTAACATATTTGATTTTGGGCAGTCAATCTAACGACTATCTTATGGATTTCATATTGACGCACACACTATGTGGACAAGAGAAATTTGGAAAGGATGTTTCTAGCATAGCGAGAACTCTAATAAATACGAGTCAATGTTTGTCCAAATAGAATATGCAAGTGTCGTAGACAATCTAAATAAACTATACTAGACAAGATATTGCTTTCACTGTGAGCAGTTTAAGCAAATTCATCCAAGGCCAAACCTATGAAAAACGATTGTGAGAGTACTGAGATATCTCAGATATACTTAAGATTATGAACTACATTATTCCAAAGATCCTCATTTTTAAAGGATTCTTCGATGCCAATAGGATATCCGATATTCAAGATATCAAAGGCACAAGTAAATATGTTTCACATCAAAGAGAAGAGTTATGTCATAGGATTTTTCAAGACAAACGTTTACAACCAGATACATAATGGAATTTGAATTTTTTGCTCTAGACAAGTCTAGAGAATAAGTCAAATGACTTTAGAATGTCTTGAAAGATATTCCTAAATGACCAAAGCAGTGCCCACAATATGCATATATTGTGATAACCAAGCAACAATTTAGTAGAGCATAAAACTTTATGTATAATGGTAAGTCGAGACACATGCGTCGTCATTGCCACAATACCATTAGACAACTGATCTCAAATGGAGTTATCTCTATTTGTTTTGTAAAATTAAAGGATAACGTTATGGATCTGCTAACCAAAGGGTTAAACCGAGATCAAGTTGAGAAACATTAAAAGGAATAAGACTAAAAGCCCATAGAAATTAAAGGTGTTATGTGAAGAAAAACCCTACCTAGTTGACTGGAGATCCCAAGATCTATGTTTAAAGGGACAATCTAATTGCATTGACCTTATTCGGTCACTGCAGGGGTACTTATCTCCAAGTCCGTTCCTATGATGTAAATAGTGATCACAGTGGAATAGGCTAAGCAAATCTTTTAATGACCATTGTGTCTTCGTTGAGCCGAGCACCATAAGTCACCTATGTGAGATTGAAGTGGGGTCGTTTCAAGGAGACTACTAGGAATAGTTCTTTCAAACTCTTGCAGAACCAAGCTATGTTCATGGCCATATGGACATACCCTTGAGAACTAATACTCTTGTTAGAGAGGTAGTTGTGTGAAGTATATCATCGTTTACACAAATAACAAAATAGTTCAAGGACATCACATCTACTAGTCAGCTAGTAAAGTAAATATATTTTCACAAGGGAAGGTTCAAAAGAGGAAACCTACATGTCCTATACAACTATCGATCGTAGATCCTATCACCACATCAAGTCAAAATATTTTTGATTAAATCATCAATTTCATTCATGTGGTCGATATTTTTGGAGTTTTCAATGAGAAAATGATTCAACCGTTGTTGAGGAAAATGTGGAACCAATTGTTGGTTATTTAATGTGCAACGATGCACAACGCGGGTAACGTGAATGTCTGGACCAGTCTGGCCCTCCATAGGCTTGCGGATGTTTTAACCCAAATATTTCCTCAAAAGAGCATATAGTTTCCAATTATGTTTTGGAATTAAAAGGATAAATATTAAAAGCTTCCTTTAATTCAAATAGTAATTTTAGAAACTGCTCTTTAAAGGCTCATTAATTCTCAAATTATAAATGCCCCATTAGGTCAAAACTTCCCTTATACCCCTCGTGAAACTCCTATAAATAGCATATAAATCTTCTAGGTTTTACACAACTAAAAAACACAGAAAAATTTTCTATTGTTTTACTTTGTGATTTCAAAAATAGTTTTTGGTGATAGGAGAAAGCAAGGTTATAGTTCGTGATCTATACAGTTGTGCTATTGTAGCTGATCATCTAGTTGTTGTATCTTGGGAGACAGATGGCCAAAAATCTCAAGCACCAAGAGTGTGCAGAAAATCTGTCTTAAGGAAATTATATAGCTACAAGCCTCAACTCGGTTTTAGATATGTTGTATCTATATTTCTTATTCTATTCATTCAATATTTTAATATAATATTTATATTTTATTGATTTATTATTTCTTAGATTAACGATATTCTAACAAATAACATCCGGAAGAACATTTTTGAGTCTTGAGGCCAAGATCTTAGTTATGATCTTGAGAGAGAAATTGCAAAGATTAATCGGTCTAAAGTGATGAACTTTAGATGGAATTTTTTCTCTTAGGAATAAGGACAATATTGGTCTTGTTTATCTCCGAATCAAGAACTTCAAACCTGAAAAAATGCTCTACCATACAACAAAGATCGCCTTTGAAAGTGTTCCAATAAGACTGATAATGTGCCTGGAAAACATTCGGCCTCGGGGATTTTAAAGGTCCCATACTGAACACCGCTAATTTGATCTCATCTTTCGATACTTCCATGCTAAGCATCACATTCATAGATTGTGATATGACAGAGGGGATGATACCTCACAAACTCTCAAGATCAATGGCCGGGTCCGTAGTAAAGACCTTGTGAAAGTGGAGAGCAATAGCCAAATCTTCTTCAATCCACTCCCCGTCATCATCCTTTAAGCTGCAAATGTTCCCCAAAAGATTGCTTAGCTTCATATCATATACTGGAATAGAAAGTTAAAGATTCCTTGCTTTTATTCCAAACAAAAATAATTATTATACTTCCCATTTAATGAAACCATTGCCCAAAGTAATTTCATAGGTTTATATCATATTAGTGTAATTTTATAGATATTATGATTGTCAAATAGCATACACCACATAATGATTTAATAGTTAGGCCATGATGTGCCATTAGTTTTCTTTTTTACTTATATAAAAAACAAATACTATCATATAATTACACCAGAATAAAACCTTATAAAACAAAAATATATGTCATTACTTTGAATAATTAATTTAATATTTCATTAATAAACTATAGAAACATGATTAAACTTTGTAAACACATTATTTTCATTGTTTTGTTAAGAAAACATCTTACATATAACTAAAACTATAAGATACAATCACTAGCTTACGAGATTGTAACTTAAAAATTTATTAAAATTGTAAAGTAGAAAATAGAACCCTGAAAGGGTGCTCATGTTGCTCCCCTTGTGAGATGGTATTGTATATTTTGATTATGCTTATGTTATTATATATTTATATACTCATTGACATATAATAATTTTGTTATACAACTTCTTACATATGTGTATTTATATCATAGCATATTAACGTACACATTGGTATTTAATTATTGTTTTGATACTCAACCCAACAATAGTAGAAATATAATAAAGCAGGTGAAAACCGTTATTTAAGATAAAGTTTTTTTAGTATAAAAGGTTCTCTAAATCATTAAAAGCAAGAATTATTTGATTTTACTTAAAGATTAAGAATGACTCAATTAACAAACACTCATTGCATTATCAAATTAGAGTTTGTCTATAAATGTTTACCGAAATCTGCAAGAAAAAAAGAAAAAAATAATTGAATATTTAAATTATATAATATTTTAAGAAAACTGTATTTATTCATTTTTTATTCAACTAAAATAATATATTAAATAACTATTTTTTTCCAGAAAACATAAGATGGGACATCTTCATAAGTTTTATAGTAATTCTCAATTAATTATTTATATAATTTTATAGCAGTTGAAACTTAGGTCTTTAATTATTAAATACCTTTTATTTTCCTAAAATAAAATATCTTAAGTAATATTTTGTTAATTATTTTAATATATTTTTAACTAAATAAATCTATATTATTATCTGTTTATACACACAGATTTTTTTTAAAGTGAGTTTAATGTTGTATATCAATTTACGTGGATTCATTAAAAAATCATTATCAACAACTCAATAAATAATATTGAATGAGTATTTTTATCTTTTAATTTTTATAATATTTTAAATAAAACAATTAGATAAAAAAATTCCTTAAAGTCTAAAGAACTACTACAAAAGTATATTTTCAAAAAAAAGCTACTATAAAAGTAAAAACTAAAAAAAATACAATTGAATTATATACTTTTAGGTATATTATTTTATTCCATACACTTTTCTAAATATTTTATATATGACAACCGATTGAATTTGATATATGAAAATTTTAAAATGTTAAAAATATATAAACATATATAATTGTTTTTTTATACACTCAATAAAGCCCTTAAACAGTATATTGAATCAATTAGTTTTTTTACCAATTTTGCCAATTAAATTTGACCCTTTTTTAGATTTTATTGTTATATGATACACTACAATTTCTATTATGTGACATTTATAGATTTTTTAAAAAATATATAAATTTTTAAAATTTTAGGACTTTTAAAGTAAAACAAAAAATTTTGAATTGAACAATTGACAACACTGTGGCACAATAACTTATACTAATTGATCTAAAAAATCACTAAATTTAACAATAAATATTATACAAAAGGGCGTAATTGATTTAATTTATTGGGTTATAAATTTAATTGGGTAAAAACTTGAGCTTCATTCTGCGAGGATGTTGAAATGGAAGGTTGGGTGGAAAAGCAACGTTTGGGGATAAATTAAAATTTTGTTAACTTCTTTAAAAACTGTGTTTTTGAGAGTAAGTCTTACATAAAAACTAGGTTAAAAAGCACAAAAAGTTGAATGTTGACAAAACTTATTTAAAAATTAAGTGGAGAAACAACTCTCAAAATGTAAACTTATTTATTTTTTCAAAAGTTAAAAGAACTTAATTTTTACATCCTTAAAACTCATTCATAAATACCACGTGTCATGCAACCACACGTCACCAAGAAATTCCTGAAAATAAAAAAAAGAATTTAATAGATACGTTGAGGGAAAATAGGACTAATAAGAAGAATTAATTGGGGGAAATTGGGAGAAAATAAATGAGGAGCGATCAATTCAAAGCGAGGTTGTCGCGAAGAAGAGACCAATCTGAATCCTTGTGTTTGTGACAGAGAGAGAGCGCTGAACGACTATGGCGATGCTAGAAAGCATTGTCGTTTTCACCCTCCTTCTCCTTATGCTCATCCTCATCATTATCCTCATCCTTATCGCCTTCAAACCATGGCGTTTCTTCTCCTTCTCCCACTCCCTTTTATCCTTCTCTTCTTGCTCTCGCACTATCAAGGTACCATCAATTCAATTGATCTATTTTCTTCCTTCGATTTTAGTACAGAATCTAGTTTCCAGCATTGATTTAGGTTTGATTCCATGTTTCTGATTGCGGATCATTGCCTTTTGAGCTTAGGTGGAGCTGGATTTCTTTTTTGAGGTTTTATTTTTTTAATTTTTTGTAGTTACGAGCTTCGTTTTCTATATTTTTTTCTATTTTGGTTTCTTGATGGATTTAATTGCATAGCTTTAGGTTGATCCATTTATCAGTTCTTTATGTGCAATGAATCAATGCGGCGAGTTTCAATGCGGCGACTTTGTTTAGTAATCTTCTTTTTGGTGCTAATTGGTGATGTTTTGAATAAATGGTAGAGGATTCTATGGTTCAGCTTGCAGTTTGCTGGAATCCGTGGGAATTCAATGCAGATTTTCGTGGTTCGTTGAACTGGAGAGATGCATTTAATTGAATTGCTTTTGGTATTCTTCTGCGGTGATTATAGATTTATGTTGATGCTAGAGGAGTAACTGATTTTCTAGTTTAGCAGATTGTGGTGGATTTCAATCATGAATACCAGATATGGCATGTAGTTTAGCGGATTCAATACCTAGGAAATCTGTTTGGAAATTAATGACATATATTCTGAGTCTTTCAACAATGATGGATCACTTAACGCACATCCACTAAGAATAGATGGCAATGAGTGTTGTATCCTAGAGACAGTTTGTGAATCTTCTGTTTTTAGAAATATATGCATCCATTGTTGTAGTGTAGGGTCTTCATCAAGAACTTGGTTGATTTCTTTCCTTAGCTGGAAAAATCTGGAGACAAAAAGGAAAGAGGATAACTTGGCTATCATTTTGAAGTTATCTTATAAGTCATTTTTGCAGTCTCTTCTTAAGTGATAAATTTGGAAGTCTATGAAATCAATGGATAGATTGATTTTTCTAGTATATAGACTTGTTCCAATTGTCGAACAACAATCCTAATATCATATAAGTATCTCATTTTCCTAGATTTCTTTTATCGTACCTCCAACCAACTATATATGAAATAAAAATTTACTTTTAGATGATTACTTCAGTTTCTCTTCCTTTATCTTTTCTTGTTTGAATCCATACAATTTAAATGCATGTGATGGAAGCAAGAGTTGGGATCTTTATTTTAAACCCTTCATGTGTTTGTGTATCTAAATGCTAAGCTTTGTCATGCATTTTTGCATATAGATTTATATTATCTTTCCATTTAATAGAGGAGAAACTGTTGAAGCTTGCTTTCTGTTTGAATCTCTTACGATCATCTTTCATTTGATGGATTTGTAGGTTGATGACGTTGAGAGGCCTCTAGTATCAGATGATGCCAATCTCACTCGAGATCAAAGCAATGATTTGACAAGAAATTATGATTTAGAGGGAGCATGTTACCAAAATGAAGATCTTCTACGCCCATCTCGTAATGAGGGACTTGTTCACAAACAGCGGATCCTCCCTACTTCTCTCCCATTTGTCTCAGTGTATTAATCTTTTACTTTTTTTTTCTCTTATAATTATGCTTTAACTCTTCTGCTCAAGCAAATCCAATACTAATGCTATACTTTGTACAGGTGATAGCTTGGTTCTAGATGTAATATCTGATCCTTCAGAGGATATTTTGGTTGGGCAGACATTAAAGTGCCCATCGGCCACAGAGCAATTAGTTGAAGCACTAAAACTCGGTAGACCTGAAAATCGAAGTCAAGACACTGTAAAAGAGTTTGTACCCCAGGCTATCAGTGATCAACGTAATTTCTGTTTTCTCTCACTTCTATAAAGAGATTAATGTATTGCTTTCTTTCAATCTATTAAATGCATAAAGCATGTAGTTATATTTGTCTATTAGAAGTGCAGGAAGTTGCCTTTCTCTTGAGGTTGTCTCTGGTCCTTCTCGTGGTACTTGTTGTTCTATACAGTCAACAAACACTTCAAGGCTGCCTTTGATCCTAGGGAGGGTTTCTCCGAGTCATTTATTATTGAAGGATGCGGAGGTTTCCGGAAAGCATGCAATGATAACTTGGAATTCAAATGTAAACTTCTCAAAAGTTGTATGACATTAGTTTGCATTTGGCTGTATGCTATGTGTGTGGTGTATTAATTGTTCCTATTGTTATAAACTTCTGCAGAAACTTAAATGGGAGCTGGTAGACATGGGTAGCCTCAATGGAACACTATTGAATTCTCGACCAATTAATCATCCTGATTCTGGAAGTAGGCAATGTGGCCACCCAATGGAACTTTCAAGTGGAGACACAATAACACTTGGAACAACCTCAAACATACATGCAAGTCTATATGCTTTTTTTTTTATTCTGGCATTTTTTTGCTTCTGAAATTTCAAACTTTCTAGATATAATTATCATGCTCATAAGTACTGTTAGAATCAGAGAACATTTTAGAGTGTTTCTCTGTTAAATCTTATTTCAAAAATGCTGTACAAGAGTACTCCTTTTATAGGCTTTACAAGTAGTTAACCTAGAGTGGTCTACCTAAGAGACGTAACTCTTATCCTTTAATGAGATAGAGTTTATCTAGATTTAGACTTTTAAATTCAAACTATTAGATGAGATAAGATAAGATTACAACATTTAATTTACATCCAATATCCTACACTCCCCCTCAAACTGGTGTGTATATGTTGTATACTCCCAGTTTGGATGAGAACTCGTCAAAGGTCACTCTCGGAAGTGCTTTTGTAAAGATATCCGCCGATTGACTCTTTGTAGGAACATAGTGCAGCTTTACGACACCACGATTTACCTTCTCATAAATGTCAATTTTGATATGTTTAGTCCGGTCATGTTGTAATGGATTCTTAGCAATACTCATTCTTTGATTGGCTATCACTCAAGATTTGAACTCCTGCTTTTCATCCAACTCTAGCTCGGTGAGAAGTTTTTTAAGCCACATGCCTTCGCAAATTCCAAGGGCCATAGCCTTATATTTCGATTTCTGCACTACTTGAGACACCACAGTTTGCTTTTTACTCCTCCATGTGACTAAGTTTTTGATTTTCTATCTGTTAACTCTCCCTGCCCAGCTAGAATCTGTGTAAATCTTCACAGACTGTCTTGATTTTTCCTGAAAATAAGTCCAAATCTGGTGTAAACTTTAAGTATCGCAGACTCTATTGGTCGCCTCCATATGTTCTTCTCTAGGATCGCTCAATATTTGGTGATTATGCTTCTTGGGTAAGCTATATCAGTCCGTGAGTGATAAATAAATCGATTTCCCAACCAGCCTTTGGTAGGATTCTCTATTCACGGGAGTACTCGTGCCATTTTTTTCAAACTTCAAGCCTGCATTCATTGGAGTGTCTGCTGGTTTACATCCAAGCATTCCAGTTTCCGAGAGCATGTCCAAGATGTACTTTCTCTGATTTATGACTATTCCCTCATTTGATCTAGCCACCTCCATTCCGAGAAAGTACCTAAGACTTCCCAAGTCTTTAGTCTCAAACTCTGTTGCCAAAAAAGTCTTTAGTTTCTCAATTTCCTTTGTTTCATCTCCTGTAATGATCATATCATCAATGTAAACAATAAGGAGAGCTTTTTTACCATCTGAAGCTACCTTCTTAAACAAGGTGTGATCTGCATGTGTTTGCTTGAACCCGTTCTTCACCATGGCCTTCGCGAATCTGTCAAACCAAGCCCTTGGTGATTGCTTCAGCCCATACAAGGATCTATTTAGTTTGCACACTTTTTGTTTTGTTGAGTCATCCTCTAAGCCTGGTGGAATCTACATATATACTTCTTCAAGCTTTCCATTCAAAAAAACAGCGTTCAAATTGGTTGTTCATCCTGTGTTTGTTCAAGGGTCGGAAAAGGAGACAACAAAGGAAGAATATGAGTAGGAGTAATTGGCTGAGATTCCTCACATCTCTCCCCCTGAATCTTAGTCCCTACAAAATAAGGTTGATTTTCAAAGAAATTAACATCAAATGAAACATAGGTTTTCTTGGTAATAGGTGAGTAACATTTGTAGCCTTTCTAACTTGATGAGTATCCTATAAACACACACCGCAAGGACCTAGGATCAAGCTTACTCCTATTGTTGCTATGCACATGAACAAAAGCTATGCAGCCAAATACTCGAAAAGGAATAGCAGATGACCATGGTTTGAAATGTGGGAAAAGATGTAAAAGGGTGTCAAAAGGAGGTTTGAAGCCCATAGTTTTGCTAGGCACCCTAATAATTAGGAAAGTAGCAGTAAGAAGTGCTTCCCCCCAAAGATACTGAGGAGCATTAGCAGAAAGCAGAAGAGACCGAGTTACCTCCAGTAGATGTCTGTTTTTTCTTTTAGCAACCCCGTTTTGATGAGGAGTGTTGACACAAGAAGTAAGGTGAAAGATACCTTTCTCTCGAAAAAAGGAACCAAGGGATTTAGTAAGATACTTACTCCCATTATCACTCTGAACTATCTTTATTTTGCGTTCAGATTGGTTTTCGATCATGTGAAAAAACGTTTTAAATATCGTTTCAACCTCCGATTTTTCTTTCATGAGATAGGTCCAAGTAACCCGAGAGTGATCATCAATAAAGGACACAAACCAGTGAGCCCCAGATACATTTTTAACTTTAGAAGGACCCCAAATGCCGCTGTGTATGATAGAGAAAGGAGAGGTAGGTTTAAATTTAGTGGCAATATATGATTGTCTTGTATGTTTGGCAAGTTGACATGCATCACAGGTGAATGACGAGGGATGCTTATTCAGGAACAACTTAGGAAACAATTTCGCAAGATAGTAGAAATTCAAGTCCTAATCGAAAATGCCATAGCATGACATCATTGGAAAGAAGGGAAGAGGAAAAAATGTAGACGTAGGGACAATCGGGAATAGTTTTGTTTCGAGAGGATAGGCCATCAAGAATGTAGAGTCCATTGTGTCGCCTAGCATTGCCAATCACCGCCCTCGAGTCTTGTGCTGAAAAATACAACTGATGTGACCCAAAGTTAACATCACAATTCTCATCTTAAACAATTTTGCTAATGTATGTAAGATTAGGCAGTTTTGGTACATAAAGAACATCGAGACAAGTACTAGATGATCATTTAATTTATAGAACCACTTCTTGATACAATGGAGAGAGATCCATCGGCAACTTTGATAGATGATGCAAATGAATGTGGCTTGTACTCATGAAAAAGGTCATGATTGCTGTCATATGGTCAAGCACCGTAATCCACTATCCAACTCTAGGGATTGACTGTGGCCAAACAAGAAATTCTACCTTTCAGAGCAGAAATGCAAGAGAATCGATTTGGAGAATATTTGACCAAACATTTGTTGGAGCTCCACAACTGTTGCTTTTATGAAATTCTTTGGAAGAACTCTCATCTTGTGAGAACATGTGCTTCTCTCGGGTCTTTGACCCGTTGGGATTTCCACTCTGCTGGTCTCACTGATTGAGAAGGAATGGGAGAAAGAGACGCATCTAAAAGGGTAAAATCAGATGGACGAGAGCTTACTGGAGAGCTAATTGCGAAGCAATGTGTTCTTTGTAGCCATGTTTTCTAAATAGGGAAGAAAGGTCGAGAGAAGAGAGGAAAAAAAATTGAAATTTGGAAGAAATGATCGACCTAAACTGATACCATGTTAGAATCAGAGAACATTTTAGAGTGTTTCTCTGTTAAATCTTATTTCAAAAATGCTGTACAAGAGTACTCCTTTTATAGGCTTTACAAGTAGTTAACCTAGAGTAGTCTACCTAAGAGATATAACTCTTATCCTTTAATGAGATAGAGTTTATCTAGATTTAGACTTTTTAAATTCAAACTATTAGATGAGATGAGATAAGATAAGATTACAACATTTAATTTACATCCAATATCCTACAAGTACTAAATTTATGAACGAACAAGAGCTGTTCATTATTCACATCTCCAGGTTGTTGAGGTATTTGCATTTCATTCATTTTCTCATTTCAGCAATTTCATAAGATTGACATATTCTGAGACCACGAGTATAGAACTGTCATCTTACTTGTTTTTGTATATTTTGACTGTCAAAATCATCCTTTTCATCTAAAATACCCTATAAGAATGTCATATACCACAAGCCACATCCACTTCTAACATCCTAGAAGTACATAATTTTTGTGCTTTTTTATTTGTCCAGTATCATGTATTTATTCTCAGGTAACTCTCATTTACTTCTGTTCATGACTATCTTTCAAGAGTGCAGAGGTAAATTGAAGAACTGAACATTAATGTTGCACTTTCAGTTAACAGTTGATAGACTATCCACATAAGATAAAATCCCATACAGTTAGGATTGTAGACACGATTGTTTGTGTGGCAGCTGCTTTAGTTCTCTGATAGACCATTGTGGTTAAGTGTTTTCTTTTATGTACTCATTGCAGATAGCACAATGTCCATTTCAGCTTGTAATGCATGGAAATATTTGATTTAGTGGAGCTAATTTTATTGATTTGCATGTTGTCTTCTGTGACAGGTTCATATTTCATCCCAAAATGAGTGCCTGATGCCTTTTGGTGTTGGTATGATTTCGGATCCCATGTCGTTGCGTCGAGGAGGAAAGAAGCTTCCCATGGAAGATGTTTGCTATTATCAGTGGCCTCTTCCTGGCATTGATAAGGTTTTCAAGTTATTAAGTATTTAGTTGATGTTTTTGTCCTTCTGTCAAAAGCGATGAATCTTATATTTGTGCTGACATTGCAGTTCGGGGTGTTTGGTATCTGTGATGGTCATGGTGGTGTTCAGGCTGCGCAAGCTGCGAGCAAGTTAGTCTTCCTATTTGATCTTTTAGTCTGCTTCCTAGACAGGGTTTCTGGTTGATTCATTGATATTTCATATTTTGATTAATTATCCGATACACTTTTATTTCCCATATCTTAATGGCGTGTCCTGGAGTGTTTCCTAGTCTTCAAAGCTTGTCACAAAGTATTATGCATCTTTTCCCTTCTGTCTTTCTGTTTCTGTTGCGTTTGTTTAAATTCACAGTATGATTTTCATGAGCTTCTGGTATGATAAATGCTGACTTAGGCTTTACTTGGTAGATTTCATAACCACCTTCATACTTTCTAGCTTAACCATTTGATTAATAAAATTTTCATTTTTACTCCTTTCTATCCTTCTTAACAAGCAAAACCTAAATATTGGCTTGATTTATTCATTTAACATTGTCTTATGATCTTTTTGTCAATACCTTTTATTCTTATGAGTTATGACACATTAGTCATTGGTTAGTATTAGAAGAAGATTTCAGATCTGGCAAACTCCACCCATTGAAATACAACACTTTTCACTGGTTTCCTGGGATACTTCTGGGTTAAAGTTAGATATATCTTGAGAGATTATGAAATATTTAGGTGTTTAGGTGCTACATTGTTTTTCTTAAACACCTTCTGGCTATATGATAGATAATTAATTCTTTAGAATTTGCTTAGAGTGAAACTTTGAGCACTCTTCATAAAATTTTTGTTTCTTCATTCATACCTTTACTTCCATGATAGCTTAGACTGCTTAATAGCTGACATTATAGCCATTACCTTAATACGTATGCATGAATGGATTTTATTGTTTTCCTTTTATTAAACAATTGGCAATCAAGTGTTTATATGGTCATGAAGCAATAGTGGATGTGATGCTAGAGTATTTAATGAATAGTTGAAATTTGGAAAATTGCTAGTGAGAAATTGTCAATCTATTTGCTGTGGAAACTGGTTAGAATTGCATAGTAAAAAGGCAAGGAAGAATTATTGAATACCAGAGTGGGCTCAAGTGTCTACTTGCTATCCACTTGGTCATGGGTTCAAATTCTAGGAACAATCTCAGTGCTCATAGAGAAAGGTCGTGTATACCAAGACCTTCCTCAAACCATGATTATATTGCTGAAAGAGATTGTTGGAGGCTTAAAAATTTAAGGGAAATGAGAGAAGTTTGATGTTTCTTTCTTTATCTGTCCTTTTTTTCTTTAGCTTTCTCTCCACTTTTGTGTATGAATTCAAGTGACAAACAAATGGAGGATTTGGATATGATCATATTAGTAGATTTTGTTTTCTTTTGTTCCCTTTGGCTATACATATCTTCTCTGTATTGTTCCAATCTTATCTTCTTTGGCTTACAAACACACACATATTAATGGAGGAAAAAATGTTCTTCAAACTAACAATTATCGATTGAAAACTTGAACTGCATTATCCTTGCAATATGAAGCTTTCAGTTTTTTGAAAGAAAAAAAAAAACTAGCAGTTCTGCTCATTTTAGCTGATATGCAGATTTTGACTTAACTATTTTACTAAAGTTTCAAGAATTTGATGTCCAGGATTCTGCCTGAGATGCTTGCTACCATTTTATCAGATTCTGTAAAAAGAGAGAGGGTTTTGTCACAACAAGATGCCTCCGATGTTCTTAAAGATGCATTCTCTCGAACAGAAGCGAGCATGAATAACTATTATGAGGTTTTCCCCTCACCTGCCTTCTCTTCTTTTCTTTGTTATTCCTTCTATCTACATTTATTGCTGTTTAGTTTGTAAATCTGTCAAGAGTGTGCTGTACTGTCCCCCCAGCATCTATCTGTACTGTATTTCTGCTGTTATCATTTGTATATGTGCTACCACTCTATGATGTTATTACACTTGTTTCCATCCACTTAGCATGTCCTTTTGGTATTCTATGATAATTTAATGGGTTGTTGTCAAGCACTGGATCTCTTTCTTCTGCCTTTGAAGTTTATGGTGTGCATATCATAATAATTAATTCCTTGCAGGGCTGTACTGCAACAGTTCTTCTGGTTTGGACTGATGATGGTGAAAAGTTCTATGCACAATGTGCAAACGTTGGGGATTCAGCTTGTCTTATTAAGTACGTGTTTTGTTCTTATTGTTTCAAGTTGTAGGATGTTTTGGGTTATTAGGGTATTTTACATTCAAAGTTTATTTCTTGGAGTCTTGAAAAGATTGATCACTTCGATCATGCCTTATTCATAATCATACTTGAGAATTTTTCTGTTAATCTTTGGTAATGTTGTAATCTGTAAGTTAAAATATAGAATAAATTTCCATCAACAATTCATGAAGAAATCTATTGGCATCTGTCATAAGCTACTCATGCTAATTGGTGTACTTTAAGTCTTTAGTTCATCTAACTGTTGCCTGATATTGTATACTTGTAATAATCACCTATGTTACTTGTACTTGGGTGTGAAACTCGAATACATGTATGTGTCCGGCATGAGTGTTCAATTTTGTGAAGGTTTTTCTTATATTTAGAGGGTCTTTGGAGGGTCATATCTCTATAATTGTATCCAGATATACATCAAATTTAGGTGTTGGACATGAGCACTTCAAGAAACATGAAGAGTCTGAGCAATAGATAATTGACCACTGTAGTGTCAATGCTATGTCTTTTGCCTGTTGTAGTGGCATCCGGTCATATTGCTGTCTTACTTTCTACAGAATATTCTCACCTTTTTTTGTTCTTTCATATACATATATATTCTGTTCTCGCTTATTTGAAATGAAATTTATCATCATAATGCTTCTTTTTTGTTGTACTTACTACCAAATCCAATTTTATTGGGACAGTCTTGGAGGTAAGCAAATTAAGATGACGGAAGACCATAAATTAACTAGTTATTCTGAAAGACTCCGCATCGAAGGAATAGGGGAACCGTTAAAAGACAGGGAAACACGTCTATGCGGTATGTGTAAATTTCTGTATATAGTCATTATGATCAGGAGACAGGACTTGGCCACATAATTGCTCACTTGTTTCAGGTTTGAACCTTGCAAGGATGCTCGGAGACAAGTTTCTGAAGCAGCAAGATTCTCGTTTTAGTTCCGAGCCGTACGTAAGTCAACCTGTGTATATCAATCAAACAAGTGGGGCGTTTGCACTACTAGCAAGGTGATTCTATCAATCCTTTCTTGTTTGTAATTTTGCATGCAAAAACATATTGTGACTGTTCTCGGTCGATTTTGATGAAAACAATCTATTAGATATACTTTTTCTCTGCTTAACACATATTTTCTTGCTCGTATTCTTTAAACATTTGGCATTTTTGTCCTTATTTTAACAAAATAAGGATCCCACTTTTGCGTGCCTATTACAGTGATGGATTCTGGGATGTTGTTAGTGTTAAGAAGGCAATCCAGTTAGCTGCGCAGGTATTTCATTATAACATAATAATATTAAATCTTCTGGCTGGTTTTTTTTTTCCGAATAAATGAAAATCTTTGGGGTGTGGTGGTCAGATGAGGGAGGAGTCCGAGAATTTTGCAGAGAAGATAGCAAATGTTTTGTTGAATGAGGCTAGAACACAGCGAACAAAGGATAACACCTCAATTATTTTCTTAGATTTTGACAGCAGATCTAGAAGAATACCATGTAAAGTTGATGATTCTTAATATGAATTTTTGAAGGTTTTGATTTAGTGTGAAAAACTATATATATTAATTTTTGCAAATGCTATTTTCATTTCTAGCTTGAACTTTGCTTTCCCCAAGTTTTCATTTCCCAACCCTTACTATTGTTGTAGAGACCCAAGTTTTCTAGCCTCTACTAACTCTGCAAATATAGTTAAAAAATCATCAGGCGCAATTGATTGATATTTAAGATAAATAAAAGAAACATATAATAGTTTCTTCATTTTACTTGTGGAATTTAATAAAATTCGATTTTAAAAGTACTAAAAACTATCCATTAATATATCTAGGATTATTATTCTTTGTATAGGGGAATGCCTTTTGTGCATGGGGAGTGCTTTTGTGATCTTTTTAAGAAAAGTGATTACTATATTATGAATTTTTTTAGTAAATTTCCATGAGTCTAAATGAAAAACACAATCATCTTTGGTTTTGGATCCGTCTAGTTTTAATTAGACATCGTAATATTTTAAGCTCTAATATTTAACACTTGATCCGTCTCTATATATAATATTGTATTATATGTATAGAGATATAATTCACTTACACAATGTAAAACTCAATTTTTTGACCGTTGAATGGTGATATTGATAATAGATGACTAAGATTATTTTTTATCTCTTTTTTTCATATGATAATTTTTACATTTTTTACTATTAATATCAACCATCTATTTACCTTCATCTAATGGTCAAAAAAATTATAAAACTTTCAAGTTTTACAGTTTAAGAGGACATTATCTCATATTGAATATTTATTATCACTCTATTGTTAAAAAATATATATAACTATAGTACAAAGTCAAGATGGATTCCTTTTTACTTTTTAATTTTATACGATATTTGTGGATCAATGTTCTTTAATTTGTTGAAGGGTCGAGGATACTCATCCACTTCCATCTAGTCTTTATAGACGATACAAACCATCTAGATACACTTATATTTTTAAATTTAGAAGAGCCTCAAATATCACTATGGATGAGTGAAAATGGCTTAAAAGGTTTATATTAGATGAAGGGTATGAGGTTTTGTGATGTTTGGCAAAGTAGAAAATGTCAAAAATGAAAAGACTTCATATTTTGATTGAGAAATAAATGTGAGTACATCTTGGGGAAATGCTAATGTGAGGCACCTTAGGCTAAAATACAGCTCTACATAAAATTTTACTAAAATAATAAGAATTTATTCATGACTGGTAATAATTTAAGTAGAACTTAAATTCTTACTAATTGGATAAAAATTTGTGTAACTACATAAATTCTTATCAACTGTGTAAGAATTTGTGTAGATTTTGCCTTAGGTAAGAATTTGTATAACTACACAAATTCTTATATTATAACTTAAATTTTTACTCAAATGGTAAGAATTTGTGTAGATTGTAAGAATTTGTGTAGATAGTTAGAATTTGTGTAGATTGTAAGAATTTGTATAACTACACAAATTCTTATATTATAAATTAAATTATTAACCAAAAATGAATTGAAAATTTTTGCTGTGTGTGTGAAATAATAAAAAAGAGAATGGTTAGCTCTGTAAAACTCAAGATGGGAGAGGGGAGAAGAACAGATTTTACCTAAATCTTTAAAATGGAGTCTTGTGTTTCAAAGGAAATAAAATGAAGTAAAGGTTAGAGAGAACTGGCCGATTTAAGAGTGAAAATAAAGACGCGAGAGAGGCTGCAAATATGGGAAAGAAATAAAGGGTTAGGGAAAACATAATATATATATATAGGATAGTTTTGTAAATATCTTCGAGTCGGGCGGGTCCAAAACCCGACCCCGAATTTCGTTCATACTAAATCCAATCTGAACACAATTTTTAATAAAAAAATTTGCCGTTAACAGAGCGGGACGGGTCGGGGTTGAGTGTGGCCATTTAAATTTCGGGTCGGGTGGTCAAAAACCCGCCCCGTTGCCATCCCTAGTAAGACTATGAAGCACAAGTACTTCATTCTATAGTTGTACCACGTACCTGATACGTCATCGTATCAGAGATATATTGGGTACCTACAAGTATTTATTCTCCCTATTTTTCTTTTATTCCCTCATCTTTTTTTCTATTTTTTTTCGACTTTCTTTTGCTCACATGATTCAACTATAATATATAATTATGTGTGATGTCATGCTCACATGATTTTTTATAATTTTTTATTTTTTACATTTTTTTATTTAAAATTTATTTTATATATGACGTACTTTTATCGTACTCGTACCCTATAATTTTAAAAATTATCGTTTTCTAACCCTGTTTTCATGATGCACCCATTCCTATGGGACATTCTTTTAATACTTTTGGCTCTCGAGAGTATCTTTGTAGGATACTTGGCCAAAGTGTGACCCGTTAGCCCATAAGTAAGTACTGTGACGAAACGATTGTTGCTCACCAAACACGATCGTACGAGGTCACAATTCACCTAACACAATTATCTAGGGTGAACAAGAATCGAGGATCGGATGCAGGCGAAATTCCCTCCAATATCTAAGATGTTCAGTCGACTCCCTCCCCCTTTGTGGGGTCTGGACCCCTACGAGTGAGCAGAAAAAGGAAAAGAAAAAGTTTTAACCACTTAAAATGTTTAATCCAGACGTCAAGATTTCACCCACCTCTCATGCATCAATATTTTTTCATCGGAAATCAATACTTTAATCCAAGTTTTGATACTTATAGAAAAGGCATAATGCTAAAAAAATGCCTTTAACGTTTGATTGAATTGTCACTTTGGCCTCTATTTTTTTTTGAAGCAATTTAGCTCTCAACGTTTCATTTTGGGTCAAAATTTTCTACGGATAAAAATGTTAGTCAACTGACGATAAACAACTTGAAATGACTTGACAGAATGACACGTCAAAAGAAAAAGATATTTTATATTTTATAAAATTTTATAAAATTATTTTTTGATTGATGTGTCATTCTGTAAAGTCAATATATTTGCTTATATGACACTGCTATCCTGACGAGCACTGCCATATAGGTTTTTCATATCATTTCAAGCCATTTACCATTGGTTAACTAACAATTTTCATTTGCAGATGAGCTATTTTGACCTAAAATAAAACATTGAGGGCTAAATTGCTTCAAAAAAAGAATATGGGACAAAATGATAATTCAGTCAAATATTATGGCATTTTTTGGTATTATGCCTATAGAAAAGTATTAGTACCTCACAAGGCTTTGATGTTCATAAATTCCAAGAATAAATTTTGGCGTCTATAACTTAGGGGAAATAAAAATCTCATGCCTCTTTTTGGTACTCTTATTTAAGCCTCCACATTAAAAAAATAAGTTTAGAATTTAGGATTAAGGGTTAGGGTTAGTGTTTAAGATTAATGTTTAAGAAATTGTGGGTAGGCTTTATTTTTTAGGGTTTAGAGTTTACGATTTATGATATACAATTTAATATTAGAGCTTAAAATTTAAATTTTAGTATCAGATATAGAAAGAAACACTAAAAATGATGAGAATTTTTGTTCCATACAAGAGGTATCGTACATGTTAGACTAATGATTAATTAATTGTTGCTTTGTTAACATACTGTCAATCAGTTGGGTCAATGTTAGTTATGGCTGTTCAAGTTAGTTGGGTCTTCTTAGTTGTTAGATTGTTTTGGAATTTTTGGGCTACATAAACAGTTGTAATGGGTTAACAGAGCAAATTACTATCCTTAATTCATTTTCATATCACTTTGTTTCAGTCTAATAAGAATGTGTTCTCATTCTCTATGTTTATATCGGCTCTCTAAACAACAAATAGTCACCTGCCTTACCCCTTCATTGTCTTCTGTCTTTCAAATCTCTGGCCATTATGCCTGAGTTTTCACAATACCCCGCACAAGATATCAAAACTTTAGGCTTATCTTCACATTTTGATCCATCCCACTCCAGTTGATGCAATCAGGTTTAAAATTGATATATTTTCTGCACAATCATGATAGAGAGACATATACTAGTAGTCGTGTACAAAATACTAAATATCACGAGGGTCGGTGTCTATCAAATGACAATGTTTTCGAAACATTAGAAATTTGGGCGTTACAAATTATATATCGAATAAAATAAGTGAGTTTTGAAATGGTTTTATCCTTTTAAGAAAAGGGAAAACTACATTATTAGTCCCTGAATTTTTAGGGTGCTTTCAATATAGTCACCAAACTTTTAAAACTTGCATTACATTCACTGAATTTTTAACTCTTTTTCATTAGGGTCCCTACCGTTAACTGCCGTTAGAAAAGCTAACGTTGCACTTTTTTTTTTCTCAAAAATAATATTTTCTCTTTCTTCTCTCACGTCTTCTTCTTATTATTACTTTTCTCCTTTCATTAGCTTTTAGAGCTACTGTTCCTGTCACCGCCATGTAACACTCCGATCCCGATCCCGATCCAAAGTGCTACATTCGGTCACACAAATCCGACCCATCAAACTTTCCAATTTAAAACCTTAGATCTAGACATTTTCAAAACACCAAATCATTCATAAATCCATGTAATTAAATAAGTATTATAAATAAGTTTACAAACTGGAGCTCCAAGTTTAAAATGTCATATATCACAATAATATTTCAATAGAGTTTACAGACTCAACCACTGTAAGGTCCTATGAATACAATAGCCCAAAACTATACATCAAGTATTGTACTCTAAAGCGATGCGGTGTTGGAAAATCCCTTCTTGATGTGCTCTTCGGTCACAATCAACCAACTAACTTGCGAACGAAAACAATGATTCCGAACGCTGAGCTTAGAATCCTTAGTGGTACATTTCTACTCTACCATAATTCGACTATCATAAAATCAGCATACGAGATAAATACAGTCTAGAGAGCATAGGTAAGGCTTTACTATCTATGAGTCATTATCTAGCCTACACTAGAAAGAGTTCTTAGACCTTTATCTCAAGGCATCAATAAGTCTACAAGAAGTCTTACATGTTCCACAATGCTTCACAGTATCGAGTTAATACATTTATAAGCCATCATCCATAACATCCATATAACATACATAAATAAGTTAATACATCATCTACATAATGGCCAACGAAGCTCTACTTTACCCATGCTCACACAACCATCGGGTTACCTGTTCTCACACAACCGTCAGGTTGAATGAACCTATAACTGAATCACCATAGCCACAGATACACTCTAGACATACTTGGATCAAATTAGCCACAATTAGTTCTTCCCTAAGGTCACTCAGCCTATCAGGTTACTCGAGCTCACACGGCCTTGAGTTAATTACATTATCCGGATCATCATAGCCATAGATAGGTTCCTAACCGCACCCAGATCACTCAGCCCGTGGGTACGTCGGATGTACTTTTTCACTCAGCCCTATGTACGCATCCCCTTATATAAGTATCGTAGTACTGATTCTAGGACATACTGATTCCTTTACAACAATCATAAGATAATACCTGCTCCCCGAGCATTCATACAACTCACCAAGAGGTAAGTGGCACCAAGCCAAGCTATTAAGCAAATGCCCCAAGGCATGACACCAACCAACATGGTTATCTTCTGATTTATCATTTACCAAGCCTATAATACGTTATAGAAAATATTAATCATCATTACATCAATTTATTTGTGTTTCTCTCATTAAACAAGCAAGCATCTATCTTATTATGCTCGTATATGGGAGTGAAATCTTAGCAACGAGTTTATTTATGTCATCTTAGGTCTTTAGAAGTATATTGGACCATATATCATAATTTTCCAGCCCTTCTAGATCCAAAACAACTTTCTTAGGCAGAATGCCCAGTGGGTACCAGTACGGTACCCTTTGGTTGTAACGACCTGAATTTTTGAGTCAACGATTTGGGTGATGACCGTGTTACAAACCTTCAGATTGTTTTGATTAATTGGACCCATTGGGCCAAGTTTGGACCTTTCTAGATGAGGAATTGGTTTTATGGGCTTGGGTGGTGACCATTTTGTAATAAGGGAAAAGATGGAAGGTTTTAGGTTGTAATATTACCTTTTTCTAAACGTGTTGCCTGATTTCTCTTGGGTTTTTGGGCTATCACATGAGTGAGGGGGAAATGGGACATGAAAGTTTGGGTGATATCACCATTTGTCTCCACCATTTTCTCTTCCTTCTTCCTTTATCTTTCTCTCAAGATACCATTTTCTTCATCTACCAAAGATCCAAGATTTCTTCATCATTTCTTTCTTATAGGATTCAAGATTTAAGTATGTTAATCTCCATATCCCAAGCTTCATGAAAAGTATTGTTTTGGGGAAGAAATGGTTAGTCTTCATTTATGGTTTTTCAAAAGGTTTAAGCTTTGTGGGTTTCTATGGAGTTATCTCATGATTTTAAGGTTGTATTTTTGTAGGTAAGATACCATGATAGTTGGTTCAAGCTCTAATTTGATTTTCATGTTTGTATGGCATGTGAAAAAGAGGTTAAAAGGGGGTTTCAAGTTTGAACAAAGAGATGAGTTAAAAGAGCTAATGGTGAGCTTGATTTGGGATTTTGATAAAAGGTTAGTACATCTCTGACTCCTTGATTTCTGAATATCACAAAGTAATTGTCTTGCTTGATTTTGTGGTTAAGATTGCTAGTTTTGGTGTTAAAGTAGCTTAAAACCTTGTTAATGGTAAATATCGGATTAAATGTTAGTAAGGTGTGAAAATGGTAGTTAACCATCCTAAATAACTCCCATAAGATGTGGGTTTGAGTTAATGGGTTAAAGGTTTCATTTTAGGGGTTTGAGAAGTAACTTTCTAAGCCTTAAAAGCCATTTATAGGCTTCGGTATTGGTACATAGGGAGCCTATACTAATACCTTGTGTTCAAAATAATGAAAACATGTAATATTTAAAGGGCATATCGGTATAGGCTAGAGCTGTATCGGTATCCCCCATTTTATTGAAATTCTAGTAGCTTAAAATGGAATTGTACACTTGGAGCCGTATCAATACCTATGGTGTATCGGTACGCAGGGGTTGTGTATTAGTACAGGGTCAACAGTCAACCCCTTCACGTGAAGCTGAGTGTTGGTACATATTGGGTGGGTATCGGTACCCATAAAGGCATATCGGTACTCAATGTTGGGTATTAGTACCCATTGGGCAATCTGCCCAAAAATATATTTTGAGTTCGGGGGGCTTTTAATTTGGGGCTAAGGCCCAATGGGCTTCTAATGTGATAAAATAAATAGTAAAACTAAGGGAACCAAATTTAATCCTCATGAAATGGGATAATGTGTAATAACCCAATAAGTGTGAATGGGAGAATTTTTATGATAGAGTCCTAGAGATGCTTGGTATCATGCCTTGGTGGCATTTGCTTAATAAATTGGCTTGGAGCAACTTACCTCTTGGTGAGGTGTATGAATGCTCGGGGAGCATGTATTATCTTATGACTGTTGTAAAGGAATTTGGATGCCCTAGAGTTAGTACTACGGTACTTATATAAAGAGATGTGTACTTTGGGTTGAGTGATCAAGTACATCTGACGTACCCACGGGCTGAGTGATCTGGGTGTAGTTAGAAACCTATTCGTGGCTATGGTGATCCGGATAAGGTATAAAATCGATAGGCTGAGTGAGCTCGAGTGACCTAATAGGTTGAGCGATCTCAGGTAAAGACTACTTGTGGTTAATGTGATCCAAGTAAGTCTAGGACGTATCTGTGGCTTTAGTGATTCGGATATGGTCCATTTAACCCAAAGACTGTGTAAACATGGGTAACCTGACGGTTGTGTGAGCATGGGTAAAGTATTGCTTTGGTAGCCTTTTATATAGATGATGTATGGATGATTTTATGTATGATGTGTGGATGCTTTAGATGATAGCTTTTATACCCGATGGATGAGTGATCATGGTACGGTATATATTAACTCGATGGGTTTTGTGAGCTCGAGTAACTCAATAGGCTATATGACCTCGAGTATGGCAAAGCCTTTGTGGAAACATGTAAGACTTGCTTGTAGACTTAATGATGCCTTGAGATAGGTGATCTAAGAACTCTAGCTTGTGTGGGCTAGATGAAAGCTCATAGATAGTAAAAGTTTTATCTATGCTCTCTAGACTATATTATCTTACATGCTTATTTTATGATAATCACGAATTATGGTAGAGTAAAATGTACCAATGAGCTTTGTTAGCTCGGTATGTGGATGTGTTGTTTTTCCGTGCATAGGTTGACAAGTCACCCTTTGGAGGAGCACATCGACGATAATTTCTCAACATCGCGTTTGCTTCAGAGTCTAGTACTTGTTATTTTAGTATGGGCTAATGTATTCATAGGACCTTACTACTATGGAGTCTGTAACTCTATTTTAAATACTATTTTGATATACGGTGTTTTGAACTTGGAGCTCTTGTTTTGTAAACTTAATTATGGTGTTTATTAAATTACATGAATTAATTGATGTTTTGATCTTTTGGAAATAGCTAAACTTATGGTTTTAAATTGAAATTTTGATGGGTTAGTTTTGGGTGACCTGAATGTTGTACTTCGGATCCGGATTGGGATCGAGGTGTTAAATGGGTACCGATACTCATAGCATACCGATACAAACATAGCTTACTGAAATTTTATGAGCCTGCGCAAATCGGTATGAGTCGACCTGTGTCGTTACTACCTTCAAACGCGTACCAGTACAGGTTGAACATTGTACCAATACTCATCTCTTATATGTCCTCGTTCTTCGGTGTTCTTCAACCCAAACACAGGGTATCGGCATGACTCTCCTCTTACTGATATTGAAGCCTAAAAAGGCCTTTTTAAGGCTCAGAAATTCATCATAACTTATCTCTAACCACCCCAAATCTACCTCAAAGGGTTACTAAATCTTACTAGTTTATTTATGGGTATGTTAGGGTCATTTAAGAACCTATTTAACATCAAAATCGCTACTTTGATTTTCCAATACATGTTTCAGCAATCAACACCCATACAAACCATAATATCAAGCAAGGTAATTAATTTATAATCTTCAAGAATCGAAGAAGACAGAGATGTACTGGCCTTAAGCAAGAATCCCGAAATGCACTCATACTCTAAGCTTGTTCAACTTTCCTTCTTGGCTCAAGCTTGAAGAAAACCCCAAAATACCTTATCTTGTCATACAAACATGAAAATGAGTCGAGGCTTGAATTAACAACTATGGGAAGATTTAACTACGAAAATACAACCTTTAAAATAAGGGAAAAACTCCATAAATCTTTCCAAGCTTGAATCATCCAAAAACCCATAAATGGTTAACATATTTATTTAAGAAGAGAAAGTGAAGAGATTAACATTCTTCAATCTTGAATCTTTGAAAAATGATTAAGTTGGCTCGTTTAAATCCATTTAGCTACAAAAATACTTTATACCTTTAAAACAAGTTGAGAAAACTCAGCTTCAATAAATCTTTCCAAAATGGAATATTTCAAATATGAAAAAACCAAGAAAGATGATTAAAGGGGGAGGGGTTAACTCACCTATTATTAGAAATGAAAAGATATGTTTGTGTTAGCTGAAAAGTCAAAAAATATATCAAGTAAATTGCAAAGAGATTAACATTCTTCAATTTTAAAAAATCTTAGGGTAAAGATTAATGTTTTAAAATCGAAAAAATTATAAAATGACTTCTAATCTTTGCAAACATTTCAATTTAGTCCTAATTTTACAATTTATCTCTTTAAGGTTTAAACTTCCAACCCCGAATTTGGGGTGTGAAAATTATTCTATTTTTTTTTTCAAAAATTAAGTTTACTTGCAATTATTTTTATGTACTAGTAATTTATAATTTAAATTTTCTATGACTTTTAAATGTAACTTTTGATGGCTTGTTCAATTTACTCTTGACTTACATTGATTGTATTTATTATTAGTCGGTGAAATACCAAATCAAAATTTATGGATCCGCCATGGCCATGGGTGTTGGAGAGAAAATATGAAAAAGAAAGATGAAGAAAACGGTGTGAAATGGTGACCTCAACAAAAGCTATCTTGTCCCCTCGCTAAAAACTCACGTGAAGCCAAGAAAAAAATAAGGGGGTCAGCCCATTTTTCTCCCAAGGGTAAAATTACAACATAAATCCCCCAAGTTCCTCACATTTTTTCAAAATGGTCACTTGCCAAGCCCAAATAGCTCAATACTCATCTAATAAGGTCCAAACTCAACCCAATGGGTCCAACGGCCCAATCCAACACGTAGGTCTTTAACCTGGGTCAATACCTAAACGTTGACTCAAAAATTTGAGTCGTTACTCGCCATCACTTTCATACTTTCTTTTTTCTTATTCATCGACAAAATGGTTCAACTGTTAGATGTTGCGAACCACAATCTTCAACAAATGGTCGAACTCAAAGAAATTGAAGGGAAAATATGCTTGTTGACAAATACAATGAAAGGTCATTGATATAAAAATTCATATTACAATCCAAGAGAAAATAAAGACACAAATCCACAAATTTTTTACGCTTATAGAAAGTTCTATAGACTTCAAACAACATACCAAAAGGAGCTATTTTCTCAAAATAAGAAAAATATGATAGATGCAGTGAGAGACTAACAGATTAAGTGGTTAATTGTTTGGTTAATTGTTCATGTTGTCTGGCACCCATATCTCTTCTTTGCATTATCAAAATATTGTACAAGCCCTTTTTGTGTCTTTCTTTTCTTTTTCTTCTTCTTCGGAGGTTGGCGAACCACTTTGATGGTCGCATCAAAAACAACTTTCAAGTTTTGTATTCTCAAAAGGTAATTATCATGAATTTTTTTGAGATTTAAAACGACAAGACTAAAGATAAAGTATCCCTATATTGTATTTATACCTGCAACATTTTTGAACTACACTCGATGTAATAAGCTGCTCCAATTAGCTTTCATAATTCTTCACCCTTCAGCCAAAAATGAAATTAGGATCTGGTTTATTTAACTACAATGACAACATGATGCTACAATGCGAAGGCTTAATAGCACATTTGGACCCTAAAATATGCATTTTGTACCAAGTTGTCCCCTAAAAAAAATTTCGGGCCGTTTTGTCCCCCGAACTAAAAATCGTGACCCCCTAATTGCCCCTGGCATTAACTATCGTTAAAAAATTATGGACCAATCAGAACAAGCCACGTGTCCTTTTATTAACAAAAAATGTCATCTGACTTTAACTAAAGGGATAAATTGCATGTTTTGTCAAATTTTTTTTTTGTCATTTTAGTCTTAAAATCTCTAATTAACCAAAAAGTTGACCCCAATTTCTCTCTAATTTTTAATAATTTACTCCAATATTTTAAATATAATTATATTTTTGTTCAATTTAGTCCTAAAAATCTTTATCTAACCCGAAATTAACCTCAATTTCTTTCTAATCTTTATAATTTAGTCAAATATTTTAATATAATTATATTTTCTTTTAGTTTACTCCAAAAATCTTTATCTAACCCAAAATTAACCCCAATTTCATTCTAATTATTATAATTTAGATCAATATTTTTAATATGATAATATATTTGTTCAATTTAATCCTAAAGATCTTTATTTAACCCTAAATTAACTCCAATTTCTTTCTAATCTTTATAATTTAGTCCAATATTTTAAATATACTTATATTTTGTTCAATTTAGTCCTAAAAGTCTTTATTAACCCAAAATTAACCCCTATTTCTTTCTATTTTTTATAATTTAGTCTAATAATTTTAATATGATGACAATTTTGTTCAATTTAGTCCTAAAAATCTTAATTTAACCCGAATTTGACCTTAATTTCTTTCTAATTTTTATAATTTAGTCCAAAATTTTTAATATAATTATATTTTTGTTCTATTTAGACCTAAAAATATTTATTTAACCTTAAATTAACACCAATTTCTTTCCAATCTTTATAATTTAGTCAAATATTTTAAATATAATTATATTTTCTTTCAATTTAGTCCTAAAAATCTTTATTTAACCCAAAATTAACCCAATTTTCTTTCTAATCTTTATAATTTAGTCCAATATTTTAAATATAAGCATAGTTTTGTTCAATTTAGTCCTAAAAATATTTATTTTGTC
>CM033713.1:36906999-37045423 GCA_019671005.1 Hibiscus mutabilis | reverse complement strand
TGTTGCCATGTTTCCATTGCCCTCACAAGAGCATACATCTCCTTGTCATAGGTAGGGTAATTAAGCGTAGCTCACTTAATTTTCACTGAAATAGGCTATAGGACGTCCACCTTGAGACAAAACTGCTCCAATTCCTACACCTGATGCATCACATTCAATTTCAAAAGTTAGATTAAAATCAGGTAGAGCAAGTAAAGGGGCATGTATTAAACAATCTTTAATGCTATTAAAGGACTTCTCTTGATCTTCCCCCAAAAGAATTTAGAATTCTTCTTAATAACACTTGTTAGTGGGGCGGCTATGGTGCTGAAGTTGGGGACGAATCTTGATAAAAACTTGCAAGTCCATGGAAGCTCCTAACTTGAGAAATGCTTGCTGGTCGTGGCCACTCTTCAATGGCTTTAACCTTCTCTTTGTCCACCTCCAAGCCTTCAGAACTCACAACGAAACCTAGGAAAACAACCCTGTCAAGTACAAAATGTACATTTTTTAAGTTAGCAAACAATTTTTCCTTCCTCAAAACTAGCAAAACTGACCTTAAATGTTGAACATGTTCTTCCATGGTTTTACTATAGATTAGAATGTCATCAAAGTAAACCACACAAAACTTACCCAAGAATGGCCTAAGAACATGATTCATTAACCTCATAAACGTGCTTGGAGCATTAGTTAAGCCAAAAGGCATAACCAACCACTCATAAAGGCCTTGCTTAGTTTTGAATGCTGTTTTCCACTCATCACCTTCCCGCATTCGTATTTGGTGGTAACCACTTTTAAGATCAATCTTGGAAAAGAGGTTAGAACCACTAAGCTCATCTAACATGTCATCTAAGCGAGGAATAGGGTGACGATACTTTACCGTAATTTTGTTTATCGCTCGGCAGTCCACACACATGTGCCAAGTTCCATCCTTCTTTGGCACAAGTAGAACCGCACACGCACATGGGCTAAGCTTTTCCTCACGTAGCCTTTTGACATCAACTCAGATACTTGCCTTTGCAACTCCTTAGTTTCTTCGGGTTGCTTCGCACGCTGGTCGGTTTGGAATGACGGCTCCGGGAACAAAGTCTATTTGATGTTCTATGCCACGAATAGGTGGCAGTCCACTTGGTATTTCCTCCGAAATAGGTCATCAAACTCCTGCAATAAAGACACAACAAAAGCAGGCAAATTTTGATCAAGGTAGTTAGTATTCAAGAAATTTTCCTTGTACATGAGCACAAGTGCTTCCTTTGCTGTCATTAAACTCTTTTTCAACTCTCTCTCTTTAGAAAGAATGCTGATTTTCCTTCCCTCATTTTGATCACACTCCTTTGCTTTTACCTCCATTTTGGTCTCTCTCTCTTTGGCTTTTTCTAATTTTTTCCTCTCAATAAAATTTGGTCTTCATGTATTTGTTTTGGAGAAAGTGGGGCTAAAGTGATCTTCTTTGTTTCATGGGTGAACGATACCGGTTGGTATACCCGTCATGGATCACTCGCCTATCAAATTGCCAAGGCCTTCCAAGTAATAAATGGCTTGCGTGCATTGGAACGACATCGCATAATACCTCGTCTTTTGTACTTCCCAATAGAGAAAACAATTCGAACTTGTTTGGTCACCTTGAGTTCTCCTCCATCGTTGAGCCATTGTAGCTTATAAGGTTGTGGATGCTTTGTTGTTGCCAAGCCAAGTGTATCTACCATTAAGGTACTAGCAACATTAGTGCAACTACCACCATCAATAATAACAAAGCATACCTTTCCTCCAACATGGCAACGAGTATGGAAGATATTTTCTCGTTGTTCATTTCCTCCAACGGATTGTACGTTTAGGCTTCTTTTGACAACAAGAACCTCTCCTTCCACGCCATACTCTAATTCTTCTTCTTCGATGGCAACATCTTCATTCTCATCCTCTTCTTGTTCCGATTCAACTTCTCCATCATCTCGAAGAAGCATGGTGTTGCGGTTCGGACATTGGCTTGCAATGTGTCCACGCTCCAAACACTTAAAACATTGTATGTCACGGAACGATTTGGAGTAGCGGTAGTCTTACCCTTGCTGGTTTCGACAATGGGCTTACTTCCTTTCTAAACGTGGTCCTCCTTTTTCGTGGGACGGTATTGGAGGAGTCTTCTTGTATGAACTTTGCCCCATTTTGATGTTGAACTCCCATAAGATCGTGTGGCACCCTTTCTTTTGAGCTGTTTTTCCACTTTCATGGCCATATGCACCATGTCTTCCATCTCCACATAATGTTGCAACTCGACCACGTTCGCAATGTCCGGATTTAGTCCCGCTAGGAATCTTGCCATTGTGGCTTCTCGATCCTCGTCGATGTTGGCTCGAATCATGGACACCTCCATCTCTTTGTAGTAATCTTCAACACTTCGGTTACCTTGTGAAAGATTTTGAAGACGGTTGAATAACTCTCGATGGTAGTGGGTTGGAATGAATCGCCTTCGCATCACCGCTTTCATTTCATCCCATGTAGTGATAGGATTGATATGATCTCGACTATGAGTTTTGAATCATATATGTGAATGCCCGATCGTGATTCTAGTAAGAACTCTGCAGTGCTTTGAATGTATTCTGAAATTACTCAAACAACAATGTAAGTAGAAATAGATAAATAAGAAATAGAAATAATGGGATGAAAGATATGTAGAAGGGGTGTAGGAAGAGTGATAGTTGTGATTATGGAAGAAAAAAAAATAAAAGATGAAAATGTAGGTGAAGATGATGGAGTGTTGGCGTTAAGATGAAGAAATTCAAAGGATGGATTGTGACCCCCTAACTATAAAGAGTTAGGAACCAGCAATATAATAAAGTGGAAATGAAGTGGTAGGATATGGAACGTGACCCACTAGCTATAGATGAGCTAGGAACCAACGCTATAACAAAAGGGAAATGGATGAAGACTACAAGACTAACTTGAAGCTTTGGATAAAGTTCCACAAGAGAACAAGAATGAAAGCAATCTTTCAAAGATGTTTTATATATTCAAAGTGTGTCTTACAATGATCCTAAAGATGCCTATTTATAGTAGAAGTAGGCAGAATATGAAAAGGTGTTACAAGAAAGATGAATGCTCATCTTAATGCACTTGAATACACATGAATGCTTTGTCCTTTCTTCTCATCTTCAAAGCTGATTAGTTTAGACAAATTGAGGTTGAATTTAGTCATATTTTCGTCCAAATTAAGAAAGACTCTTGGGCTGCCTTGTTTTGCTATCATATGAAGAGAAAGGGGATGAATGTGGACAAGGATGAATGTAGACATCCTTGCTGTCCAGTTTAAGTGCAACTCTTCATCTTCCAAGCTGATTAATATGACTTGAATGTCATAAAAGGTGAGTTTCATCCAGCCTTCATTTCATGTCTCCTCAATGAATTTTGAAACCCCACTTGAATGGTGATAACATCAACCTTGAATGCCTTGAATTTGCTGAATTAAGATGGCCATCAATTGCTTGTCTCTTGGTAGAAGATGAAAGAACTCTTCCTTGGCTCAAATTCATTCAAATCATCCATGCATAAAATTCCCGTAATAAAAATTTCAGCCTGCACTGTCTTCAGTAAATCATTCGTATCTCAAGCTCCCGATATCGGATTGAGGTGATTCAAAAGGCATTGGAAAGCTAAGAGATGGAGGAATAACGTCCAATTGATTTCTGGATCCAAACACGTCTGTATCGCATCCAGAATTGGAAGACATTCTGCTGATATTCTTGCATCTGGTAAAACCGCTCATCTTCCCTCATGCACCTAGACACAAAGGTAAACTTTATTCAATCTTTAATTGAAAACATGCATGTAAACAATTAAGAGTTAGTTTAATAAATGAGCTAGTTTGATGAATGAACTAGTTTAATTAATGAACTAACTTTATTCAATGAACTAATAATCTTGAATGAACTAGTTTAATCAATGAACTACTTAGTTAAATGAAGTGTATAACTAAATGAACTACATGTTTAAATGCAACGCATGCTTTAATGAACAACATGTTTATTGAATGCAATGAATGTTATGCAAACTTTAAATACTCATGCAAATTCATGCATAAACAAAGTAAAGTGTTCCTCCCTTATTATTTCTTCTTTCTCACGTCCCAAGCTTGATGTAAACATATTTTCCATGGCTGCTTGGAACTCCTTGGCCCTTGCTCGAGTAATGGGGCCACCTGGGTACTTCTCTGGGTCTTTGCCATTGACGTTCATATCAGTCCCTCCCTCTTTAAGGCGATTTGTCCCCAAATCGTCATCTACATCATAAGGAGATAGGTCAGCAACATTGAAGGTTGCACTAACATTTAACTCACCTGGAAGATCTAATTGATAGGCATTGTCATTGATCTTCTTGACTATTTGGAATGGTCCATCTCCCGAGGCATTAATTTGGACTTTCGTTGAGCCGAAACCTTTCTTTCCTCATGTGCAGCCACACCAAATCCCTGGCTCAAAGGAAATTCGCTTACGACCCTTATTTGCTTGCTGCTCATATTGCTTGGTTCGTTTTTCAATGTTCTCCCACTTTGTTGATGAAGCTTCTTAACAAATTCAGCTTTATTAAGTCCATCTTTATTCACAATTTGATCAGCGGGTAATGGTAACAAGTCTATCGGTGTTAATGGATTGAATCCATACACCACTTCAAAAGGCGTCGCCCTGTAGTACTATGGATCGAACGGTTGTATGCAAACTCCACATGTGGTAAACTCTCCTCCCATGTTTTCAAATTCTTCCTAATGATGGATCAAGTAACATAGAAAGTACTCGGTTCACCACTTCAGTTTGGCCATCCGTTTGAGGGTGGCAAGTGGTGGAGAATAGTAACTTAGTACCAATCTTACTCCATAGGGCTCTCCAAAAGTGACTTAAGAACTTCACATCCCGATCAGACACAATAGTTCTTGGTATGCCATGTAACCTTAAGATTTCCCTGAAAAACAAAGTAGCAATATGTGAGGCATCATTAGTTTTGTTACAGGGAATGAAATGAGCCATTTTGGAGAATCTATCCACAACTACAAAGATGGAATCTTTGTTATTCTTGGTACGTGGAAGCCCTAGCACAAAATCCATTGAAATATCCATCCATGGTGCTTCCGGTATGGGTAGTGGTGTGTAAAGTCCATGTGGCATGACTTTAGATTTGGCCTTCCTGCAAGTGATGCATCGCTCACACAACCTCTCCACATCTCGTTTCATTTTAGGCCAATATAGGTGCTCTTGAAGTATAGCCAAAGTCTTTGCTATCCCAAAATGTCCCATTAATCCTCCTCCATGAGCTTCCTTAGTTAGCAATTCACGCATGGAACCTTGAGGGATGCATAGTCTTCCTTCCTTAAATAGGAAACCATCATGCTTATAGTATTTTTCAATTGACCTTTTCTCACAAGCTTTGTAAATCTCTCCAAAATCAGAGTCAGAGACATATAAGTCTTTAAAAAAAACAAAACCCAATAACTTAGATTCCAAAGTGTTTAAAAGAATATACCTCCGTGACAATGCATCGGCAACTATATTCTCCTTACCTTTCTTGTACTTGATAACATATGGGAAAGTTTCAAGAAACTCCACCCATTTGGCATGCCTTTTTGATATGATCTCGACTATGAGTTTTGAATCATATATGTGAATGCCCGATCGTGATTCTAGTAAGAACTCTGCAGTGCTTTGAATGTATTCTGAAATTACTCAAACAACAATGTAAGTAGAAATAGATAAATAAGAAATAGAAATAATGGGATGAAAGATATGTAGAAGGGGTGTAGGAAGAGTGATAGTTGTGATTATGGAAGAAAAAAAAAATAAAAGATGAAAATGTAGGTGAAGATGATGGGGTGTTGGCGTTAAGATGAAGAAATTCAAAGGATGGATTGTGACCCCCTAACTATAAAGAGTTAGGAACCAGCAATATAATAAAGTGGAAATGAAGTGGTAGGATATGGAACGTGACCCACTAGCTATAGATGAGCTAGGAACCAACGCTATAACAAAAGGAAAATGGATGAAGACTACAAGACTAACTTGAAGCCGATAAAGTTCCACAAGAGAACAAGAATGAAAGCAATCTTTCAAAGATGTTTTATATATTCAAAGTGTGTCTTACAATGATCCTAAAGATGCCTATTTATAGTAGAAGTAGGCAGAATATGAAAAGGTGTTACAAGAAAGATGAATGCTCATCTTAATGCACTTGAATACACATGAATGCTTTGTCCTTTCTTCTCATCTTCAAAGCTGATTAGTTTAGACAAATTGAGGTTGAATTTAGTCATATTTTCGTCCAAATTAAGAAGGACTCTTGGGCTGCCTTGTTTTGCTATCATATGAAGAGAAAGGGGATGAATGTGGACAAGGATGAATGTAGACATCCTTGCTGTCCAGTTTAAGTGCAACTCTTCATCTTCCAAGCTGATTAATATGACTTGAATGTCATAAAAGGTGAGTTTCATCCAGCCTTCATTTCATGTCTCCTCAATGAATTTTGAAACCCCCACTTGAATGGTGATAACATCAACCTTGAATGCCTTGAATTTGCTGAATTAAGATGGCCATCAATTGCTTGTCTCTTGGTAGAAGATGAAAGAACTCTTCCTTGGCTCAAATTCATTCAAATCATCCATGCATAAAATTCCCGTAATAAAAATTTCAGCCTGCACTGTCTTCAGTAAATCATTCGTATCTCAAGCTCCCGATATCGGATTGAGGTGATTCAAAAGGCATTGGAAAGCTAAGAGATGGAGGAATAACGTCCAATTGATTTCTGGATCCAAACACGTCTGTATCGCATCCAGAATTGGAAGACATTCTGCTGATATTCTTGCATCTGGTAAAACCGTTCATCTTCCCTCATGCACCTAGACACAAAGGTAAACTTTATTCAATCTTTAATTGAAAACATGCATGTAAACAATTAAGAGTTAGTTTAATAAATGAGCTAGTTTGATGAATGAACTAGTTTAATTAATGAACTAACTTTATTCAATGAACTAATAATCTTGAATGAACTAGTTTAATCAATGAACTACTTAGTTAAATGAAGTGTATAACTAAATGAACTACATGTTTAAATGCAACGCATGCTTTAATGAACAACATGTTTATTGAATGCAATGAATGTTATGCAAACTTTAAATACTCATGCAAATTCATGCATAAACAAAGTAAAGTGTTCCTCCCTTATTATTTCTTCTTTCTCACGTCCCAAGCTTGATGTAAACATATTTTCCATGGCTGCTTGGAACTCCTTGGCCCTTGCTCGAGTAATGGGGCCACCTGGGTACTTCTCTGGGTCTTTGCCATTGACGTTCATATCAAGGATGTTCTCCATTGCGTCTCCTACTTGATGTCAATTGATCCCACCATATTAGTGCATAATCCGTAAACTCAATGGCAGCGAGTTTTACCTTTTTAAGCTCTGAATAGTTATGGCACTCAAAAATGTGCTCAACCTTCTTTTCCCATGCAAGATAGGTTTCAGGATCCGTTCTTCCTTGAAAAGGAGGAATGGTAATCTTGATGTTGCTGAGATTATCGTCTACTCGTGGTCGAGCTCTCTGGCCTTGTTGTACCATGCTATGTTGGGATACTTGATCTTGCACATCATCTACTTCAACTTCTTCAGGATACTCCTCATTACCCTGATTAGCTTGTGAAATTTCAAGCTGGTCTATTCGTTCAATTAGGGCTCCAAATTGCTCTTGGATCATTTTGGCCATTGCTTGAAGCATAGCCTGATTTTGCAAATTGGGAACTCCTTCACCACTATGACCAGATCTTTGTGACATGTTAGATAAAGAAACAAAAGAAATTAAACCTTACTAACACAAAATCTCACCTTTCCACTCCAAAGAAAATGCACTCACACTGTTTCACTCGGGTTAGGCTTTTCCCCTTAATGCACACTCATGCCTTTTACCACTCGTGCTTTATTTTCAAGTCCTTTTGGGAACTTCCTCAAGGCTTACAAGTGTCTCGTGGACTTGGCTGAAACAATTCTAGCTTGGTAGGAGAATGATGAATAATAAAAGGATAATGGCTTCAAAAAAAAAGAATTACTAAGAATAGGTAAAGGAATTTGTAATTCAGCAATAAGAAATGATGTATTGTAATTTTTTAAAAACAAGAATAGACTGCTCCCTCCCTCTTTAAGATTTTTTTTGATTTTTTTTTTTTTTTTTTTTTTTTTTAACCCGGAGAGAGAAAAATAATACGCTTACTGAATCGTCTAGGCTCTGATACCAAATGATATGATCTCGACTATGAGTTTTGAATCATATATGTGAATGCCCGATCGTGATTCTAGTAAGAACTCTGCAGTGCTTTGAATGTATTCTGAAATTACTCAAACAATAATGTAAGTAGAAATAGATAAATAAGAAATAGAAATAATGGGATGAAAGATATGTAGAAGGGGTGTAGGAAGAGTGATAGTTGTGATTATGGAAGGAAAAAAAAAAAAAGATGAAAATGTAGGTGAAGATGATGGGGTGTTGGCGTTAAGATGAAGAAATTCAAAGGATGGATTGTGACCCCCTAACTATAAAGAGTTAGGAACCAGCAATATAATAAAGTGGAAATGAAGTGGTAGGATATGGAACGTGACCCACTAGCTATAGATGAGCTAGGAACCAACGCTATAACAAAAGGGAAATGGATGAAGACTACAAGACTAACTTGAAGCCGATAAAGTTCCACAAGAGAACAAGAATGAAAGCAATCTTTCAAAGATGTTTTATATATTCAAAGTGTGTCTTACAATGATCCTAAAGATGCCTATTTATAGTAGAAGTAGGCAGAATATGAAAAGGTGTTACAAGAAAGATGAATGCTCATCTTAATGCACTTGAATACACATGAATGCTTTGTCCTTTCTTCTCATCTTCAAAGCTGATTAGTTTAGACAAATTGAGGTTGAATTTAGTCATATTTTCGTCCAAATTAAGAAGGACTCTTGGGCTGCCTTGTTTTGCTATCATATGAAGAGAAAGGGGATGAATGTGGACAAGGATGAATGTAGACATCCTTGCTGTCCAGTTTAAGTGCAACTCTTCATCTTCCAAGCTGATTAATATGACTTGAATGTCATAAAAGGTGAGTTTCATCCAGCCTTCATTTCATGTCTCCTCAATGAATTTTGAAACCCCCACTTGAATGGTGATAACATCAACCTTGAATGCCTTGAATTTGCTGAATTAAGATGGCCATCAATTGCTTGTCTCTTGGTAGAAGATGAAAGAACTCTTCCTTGGCTCAAATTCATTCAAATCATCCATGCATAAAATTCCCGTAATAAAAATTTCAGCCTGCACTGTCTTCAGTAAATCATTCAGTATCTCAAGCTCCCGATATCGGATTGAGGTGATTCAAAAGGCATTGGAAAGCTAAGAGATGGAGGAATAACGTCCAATTGATTTCTGGATCCAAACACGTCTGTATCGCATCCAGAATTGGAAGACATTCTGCTGATATTCTTGCATCTGGTAAAACCGTTCATCTTCCCTCATGCACCTAGACACAAAGGGTAAACTTTATTCAATCTTTAATTGAAAACATGCATGTAAACAATTAAGAGTTAGTTTAATAAATGAGCTAGTTTGATGAATGAACTAGTTTAATTAATGAACTAACTTTATTCAATGAACTAATAATCTTGAATGAACTAGTTTAATCAATGAACTACTTAGTTAAATGAAGTGTATAACTAAATGAACTACATGTTTAAATGCAACGCATGCTTTAATGAACAACATGTTTATTGAATGCAATGACTGTTATGCAAACTTTAAATACTCATGCAAATTCATGCATAAGCAAAGTAAAGTGTTCCTCCCTTATTATTTCTTCTTTCTCACGTCCCAAGCTTGATGTAAACATATTTTCCATGGCTGCTTGGAACTCCTTGGCCCTTGCTCGAGTAATGGGGCCACCTGGGTACTTCTCTGGGTCTTTGCCATTGACGTTCATATCACTTTTGTTGAGTTTATGCTGCCCTCGGATATGTTTCAATGCCTCATGATCAGTGTGAATGATGAACTCCTTAGGCCAAAGGTAATGTTGCCATGTTTCCATTGCCCTCACAAGAGCATACATCTCCTTGTCATAGGTAGGGTAATTAAGCGTAGCTCCACTTAATTTTTCACTGAAATAGGCTATAGGACGTCCACCTTGAGACAAAACTGCTCCAATTCCTACACCTGATGCATCACATTCAATTTCAAAAGTTAGATTAAAATCAGGGAGAGCAAGTAAAGGGGCATGTATTAAACAATCTTTAATGCTATTAAAGGACTTCTCTTGATCTTCCCCCAAAAGAATTTAGAATTCTTCTTAATAACACTTGTTAGTGGGGCGGCTATGGTGCTGAAGTTGGGGACGAATCTTGATAAAAACTTGCAAGTCCATGGAAGCTCCTAACTTGAGAAATGCTTGCTGGTCGTGGCCACTCTTCAATGGCTTTAACCTTCTCTTTGTCCACCTCCAAGCCTTCAGAACTCACAACGAAACCTAGGAAAACAACCCTGTCAGTACAAAATGTACATTTTTGTAAGTTAGCAAACAGTTTTTCCTTCCTCAAAACTAGCAAAACTGACCTTAAATGTTGAACATGTTCTTCCATGGTTTTACTATAGATTAGAATGTCATCAAAGTAAACCACACAAAACTTACCCAAGAATGGCCTAAGAACATGATTCATTAACCTCATAAACGTGCTTGGAGCATTAGTTAAGCCAAAAGGCATAACCAACCACTCATAAAGGCCTTGCTTAGTTTTGAATGCTGTTTTCCACTCATCACCTTCCCGCATTCGTATTTGGTGGTAACCACTTTTAAGATCAATCTTGGAAAAGAGTTAGAACCACTAAGCTCATCTAACATGTCATCTAAGCGAGGAATAGGGTGACGATACTTTATCGTAATTTTGTTTACCGCTCGGCAGTCCACACACATGCGCCAAGTTCCATCCTTCTTTGGCACAAGTAGAACCGCACGGCACATGGGCTAAGGCTTTCCCTCACGTAGCCTTTTGACATCAACTCAGATACTTGCCTTTGCAACTCCTTAGTTTCTTCGGGGTTGCTTGATGCACGCTGGTCGGTTTGGAATGACGGCTCGGGAACAAAGTCTATTTGATGTTCTATGCCACGAATAGGTGGCAGCCCACTTGGTATTTCCTCCGGAAATAGGTCATCAAACTCCTGCAATAAAGACACAACAAAAGCAGGCAAATTTTGATCAAGGTAGTTAGTATTCAAGAAATTTTCCTTGTACATGAGCACAAGTGCTTCCTTTGCTGTCATTAAACTCTTTTTCAACTCTCTCTCTTTAGAAAGAATGCTGATTTTCCTTCCCTCATTTTGATCACACTCCTTTGCTTTTACCTCCATTTTGGTCTCTCTCTCTTTGGCTTTTTCAATTTTTCCTCTCAATAAAATTTGGTCTTCATGTATTTGTTTTGGAGAAAGTGGGGCTAAAGTGATCTTCTTTGCTTCATGGGTGAACGTATACGGTTGGTATACCCGTCATGGATCACTCGCCTATCAAATTGCCAAGGCCTTCCAAGTAATAAATGGCTTACGTGCATTGGAACGACATCGCATAATACCTCGTCTTTGTACTTCCCAATAGAGAAAACAATTCGAACTTGTTTGGTCACCTTGAGTTCTCCTCCATCGTTGAGCCATTGTAGCTTATAAGGTTGTGGATGCTTTGTTGTTGCCAAGCCAAGTGTATCTACCATTAAGGTACTAGCAACATTAGTGCAACTACCACCATCAATAATAACAAAGCATACCTTTCCTCCAACATGGCAACGAGTATGGAAGATATTTTCTCGTTGTTCATTTCCTCCAACGGATTGTACGTTTAGGCTTCTTTTGACAACAAGAACCTCTCCTTCCACGCCATACTCTAATTCTTCTTCTTCGATGGCAACATCTTCATTCTCATCCTCTTCTTGTTCCGATTCAACTTCTCCATCATCTCGAAGAAGCATGGTGTTGCGGTTCGGACATTGGCTTGCAATGTGTCCACGCCCCAAACACTTAAAACATTGTATGTCACGTGAACGATTTGGAGTAGCGGTAGTCTTACCCTTGCTGGTTTCGGCAATGGGCTTACTTCCTTTCGGTGGTCCTCCTTTTTCGTGGGACGGTAATGGAGGAGTCTTCTTGTATGAACTTTGCCCCCATTTTGATGTTGAACTCCCATAAGATCGTGTGGCACCCTTTCTTTTGAGCTGTTTTTCCACTTTCATGGCCATATGCACCATGTCTTCCATCTCCACATAATGTTGCAACTCGACCACGTTCACAATGTCCGGATTTAGTCCCGCTAGGAATCTTGCCATTGTGGCTTCTCGATCCTCGTCGATGTTGGCTCGAATCATGGACACCTCCATCTCTTTGTAGTAATCTTCAACACTTCGGTTACCTTGTGAAAGATTTTGAAGACGGTTGAATAACTCTCGATGGTAGTGGGTTGGAATGAATCGCCTTCGCATCACCGCTTTCATTTCATCCCATGTAGTGATAGGATGTTCTCCATTGCGTCTCCTACTTGATGTCAATTGATCCCACCATATTAGTGCATAATCCGTAAACTCAATGGCAGCGAGTTTTACCTTTTTAAGCTCTGAATAGTTATGGCACTCAAAAATGTGCTCAACCTTCTTTTCCCATGCAAGATAGGTTTCAGGATCCGTTCTTCCTTGAAAAGGAGGAATGGTAATCTTGATGTTGCTGAGATTATCGTCTACTCGTGGTCGAGCTCTCTGGCCTTGTTGTACCATGCTATGTTGGGATACTTGATCTTGCACATCATCTACTTCAACTTCTTCAGGATACTCCTCATTACCCTGATTAGCTTGTGAAATTTCAAGCTGGTCTATTCGTTCAATTAGGGGCTCCAATTGCTCTTGGATCATTTTGGCCATTGCTTGAAGCATAGCCTGATTTTGCAAATTGGGAACTCCTTCACCACTATGACCAGATCTTTGTGACATGTTAGATAAAGAAACAAAAGAAATTAAACCTTACTAACACAAAATCTCACCTTTCCACTCCAAAGAAAATGCACTCACACTCGTGTTTCACTCGGGTTAGGCTTTTCCCCTTAATGCACACTCATGCCTTTTACCACTCGTGCTTTATTTTCAAGTCCGTTTGGGAACTTCCTCAAGGCTTACAAGTGTCTCGTGGACTTCGGCTGAAACAATTCTAGCTTGGTAGGAGAATGATGAATAATAAAAGGATAATGGCTTCAAAAAGAAAGAATTACTAAGAATAGGTAAAGGAATTTGTAATTCAGCAATAAGAAATGATGTATTGTAATTTTTTTTAAATAAGAATAGATTGCTCCCTCCCTCTTTAAGATTTATTTTTGATTTTTTTTTATTTTTTTTACTAACCCGGGAGAGAGAAAAATAATACGCTTACTGAATCGTCTAGGCTCTGATACCAAATGATATGATCTCGACTATGAGTTTTGAATCATATATGTGAATGCCCGATCGTGATTCTAGTAAGAACTCTGCAGTGCTTTGAATGTATTCTGAAATTACTCAAACAACAATGTAAGTAGAAATAGATAAATAAGAAATAGAAATAATGGGATGAAAGATATGTAGAAGGGGTGTAGGAAGAGTGATAGTTGTGATTATGGAAGAAAAAAAAAAAAAGATGAAAATGTAGGTGAAGATGATGGAGTGTTGGCGTTAAGATGAAGAAATTCAAAGGATGGATTGTGACCCCTAACTATAAAGAGTTAGGAACCAGCAATATAATAAAGTGGAAATGAAGTGGTAGGATATGGAACGTGACCCACTAGCTATAGATGAGCTAGGAACCAACGCTATAACAAAAGGGAAATGGATGAAGACTACAAGACTAACTTGAAGCCGATAAAGTTCCACAAGAGAACAAGAATGAAAGCAATCTTTCAAAGATGTTTTATATATTCAAAGTGTGTCTTACAATGATCCTAAAGATGCCTATTTATAGTAGAAGTAGGCAGAATATGAAAAGGTGTTACAAGAAAGATGAATGCTCATCTTAATGCACTTGAATACACATGAATGCTTTGTCCTTTCTTCTCATCTTCAAAGCTGATTAGTTTAGACAAATTGAGGTTGAATTTAGTCATATTTTCGTCCAAATTAAGAAAGACTCTTGGGCTGCCTTGTTTTGCTATCATATGAAGAGAAAGGGGATGAATGTGGACAAGGATGAATGTAGACATCCTTGCTGTCCAGTTTAAGTGCAACTCTTCATCTTCCAAGCTGATTAATATGACTTGAATGTCATAAAAGGTGAGTTTCATCCAGCCTTCATTTCATGTCTCCTCAATGAATTTTGAAACCCCACTTGAATGGTGATAACATCAACCTTGAATGCCTTGAATTTGCTGAATTAAGATGGCCATCAATTGCTTGTCTCTTGGTAGAAGATGAAAGAACTCTTCCTTGGCTCAAATTCATTCAAATCATCCATGCATAAAATTCCCGTAATAAAAATTTCAGCCTGCACTGTCTTCAGTAAATCATTCGTATCTCAAGCTCCCGATATCGGATTGAGGTGATTCAAAAGGCATTGGAAAGCTAAGAGATGGAGGAATAACGTCAATTGATTTCTGGATCCAAACACGTCTGTATCGCATCCAGAATTGGAAGACATTCTGCTGATATTCTTGCATCTGGTAAAACCGTTCATCTTCCCTCATGCACCTAGACACAAAGGTAAACTTTATTCAATCTTTAATTGAAAACATGCATGTAAACAATTAAGAGTTAGTTTAATAAATGAGCTAGTTTGATGAATGAACTAGTTTAATTAATGAACTAACTTTATTCAATGAACTAATAATCTTGAATGAACTAGTTTAATCAATGAACTACTTAGTTAAATGAAGTGTATAACTAAATGAACTACATGTTTAAATGCAACGCATGCTTTAATGAACAACATGTTTATTGAATGCAATGAATGTTATGCAAACTTTAAATACTCATGCAAATTCATGCATAAACAAAGTAAAGTGTTCCTCCCTTATTATTTCTTCTTTCTCACGTCCCAAGCTTGATGTAAACATATTTTCCATGGCTGCTTGGAACTCCTTGGCCCTTGCTCGAGTAATGGGGCCACCTGGGTACTTCTCTGGGTCTTTGCCATTGACGTTCATATCAAGGATGTTCTCCATTGCGTCTCCTACTTGATGTCAATTGATCCCACCATATTAGTGCATAATCCGTAAACTCAATGGCAGCGAGTTTTACCTTTTAAGCTCTGAATAGTTATGGCACTCAAAAATGTGCTCAACCTTCTTTTCCCATGCAAGATAGGTTTCAGGATCCGTTCTTCCTTGAAAAGGAGGAATGGTAATCTTGATGTTGCTGAGATTATCGTCTACTGTGGTCGAGCTCTCTGGCCTTGTTGTACCATGCTATGTTGGGATACTTGATCTTGCACATCATCTACTTCAACTTCTTCAGGATACTCCTCATTACCCTGATTAGCTTGTGAAATTTCAAGCTGGTCTATTCGTTCAATTAGGGGCTCCAATTGCTCTTGGATCATTTTGGCCATTGCTTGAAGCATACCTGATTTTGCAAATTGGGAACTCCTTCACCACTATGACCAGATCTTTGTGACATGTTAGATAAAGAAACAAAAGAAATTAAACCTTACTAACACAAAATCTCACCTTTCCACTCCAAAGAAAATGCACTCACACTCGTGTTTCACTGGGATGTTAGGCTTTTCCCCTTAATGCACACTCATGCCTTTTACCACTCGTGCTTTATTTTCAAGTCCTTTTGGGAACTTCCTCAAGGCTTACAAGTGTCTCGTGGACTTGGCTGAAACAATTCTAGCTTGGTAGGAGAATGATGAATAATAAAAGGATAATGGCTTCAAAAAGAAAGAATTACTAAGAATAGGTAAAGGAATTTGTAATTCAGCAATAAGAAATGATGTATTGTAATTTTTTTAAAACAAGAATAGACTGCTCCTCCTCTTTAAGATTTTTTTGATTTTTTTTTACTAACCCGGAGAGAGAAAAAAATACGCGCTTACTGAATCGTCTAGGCTCTGATACCAAATGATATGATCTCGACTATGAGTTTTGAATCATATATGTGAATGCCCGATCGTGATTCTAGTAAGAACTCTGCAGTGCTTTGAATGTATTCTGAAATTACTCAAACAATAATGTAAGTAGAAATAGATAAATAAGAAATAGAAATAATGGGATGAAAGATATGTAGAAGGGGTGTAGGAAGAGTGATAGTTGTGATTATGGAAGGAAAAAAAATAAAAGATGAAAATGTAGGTGAAGATGATGGGGTGTTGGCGTTAAGATGAAGAAATTCAAAGGATGGATTGTGACCCCCTAACTATAAAGAGTTAGGAACCAGCAATATAATAAAGTGGAAATGAAGTGGTAGGATATGGAACGTGACCCACTAGCTATAGATGAGCTAGGAACCAACGCTATAACAAAAGGGAAATGGATGAAGACTACAAGACTAACTTGAAGCCGATAAAGTTCCACAAGAGAACAAGAATGAAAGCAATCTTTCAAAGATGTTTTATATATTCAAAGTGTGTCTTACAATGATCCTAAAGATGCCTATTTATAGTAGAAGTAGGCAGAATATGAAAAGGTGTTACAAGAAAGATGAATGCTAATCTTAATGCACTTGAATACACATGAATGCTTTGTCCTTTCTTCTCATCTTCAAAGCTGATTAGTTTAGACAAATTGAGGTTGAATTTAGTCATATTTTCGTCCAAATTAAGAAGGACTCTTGGGCTGCCTTGTTTTGCTATCATATGAAGAGAAAGGGGATGAATGTGGACAAGGATGAATGTAGACATCCTTGCTGTCCAGTTTAAGTGCAACTCTTCATCTTCCAAGCTGATTAATATGACTTGAATGTCATAAAAGGTGAGTTTCATCCAGCCTTCATTTCATGTCTCCTCAATGAATTTTGAAACCCCACTTGAATGGTGATAACATCAACCTTGAATGCCTTGAATTTGCTGAATTAAGATGGCCATCAATTGCTTGTCTCTTGGTAGAAGATGAAAGAACTCTTCCTTGGCTCAAATTCATTCAAATCATCCATGCATAAAATTCCCGTAATAAAAATTTCAGCCTGCACTGTCTTCAGTAAATCATTCGTATCTCAAGCTCCCGATATCGGATTGAGGTGATTCAAAAGGCATTGGAAAGCTAAGAGATGGAGGAATAACGTCAATTGATTTCTGGATCCAAACACGTCTGTATCGCATCCAGAATTGAAAGACATTCTGCTGATATTCTTGCATCTGGTAAAACCGTTCATCTTCCCTCATGCACCTAGACACAAAGGTAAACTTTATTCAATCTTTAATTGAAAACATGCATGTAAACAATTAAGAGTTAGTTTAATAAATGAGCTAGTTTGATGAATGAACTAGTTTAATTAATGAACTAACTTTATTCAATGAACTAATAATCTTGAATGAACTAGTTTAATCAATGAACTACTTAGTTAAATGAAGTGTATAACTAAATGAACTACATGTTTAAATGCAACGCATGCTTTAATGAACAACATGTTTATTGAATGCAATGAATGTTATGCAAACTTTAAATACTCATGCAAATTCATGCATAAGCAAAGTAAAGTGTTCCTCCCTTATTATTTCTTCTTTCTCACGTCCCAAGCTTGATGTAAACATATTTTCCATGGCTGCTTGGAACTCCTTGACCCTTGCTCGAGTAATGGGGCCACCTGGGTACTTCTCTGGGTCTTTGCCATTGACGTTCATATCACCCTCTCTTACAAGAAATTCGTCCTCGAATTTCCCATTACCTGAAAAGTTGAGTTCATTATTCTATCACATAACTTTTACTAGTACTGACAACAAATTCATAACGTTAAGCTCAGAATATTTTCACATATTCTGAATGTCAAAACAGAGTAAACATATCGTGTTAGATGCAAGTCACCAATACTGAACAGAAATTTGAACTCCTAGGTGGCATATACAGAATACAGACATACAATAAGCTTCAGTTTAGTCTAGAACTGACAAAACTCTAGCACTGATACCAATTTGTAACATCCTCAACCTGATTTTAGAAGAAAACCAAAATTAAAGATGTCACCGATTTTTTTAAATTCTTAAACTAATACATACAAATCCAAATCTAAAAAAAATCAGGATGCCCATAAATCCATTACTTCATTCAAACTAGGCAGAAATGATATTTCAGAATTATTTATCATGATCGATTTACTATTTCTTTGTTATACTAATAAGAGCACTCATATCTTTTCCAATATAAGTATCAACAGTGTTACTACCTATAAGTCTTGCATCGAGTAGACTCCAAGCATCAAAATAGGCAAATGATCAAGTCATCAAGGAAGCATGCGTGACCCAATAAACATTTGCTATCATTACATAGATTAATCAACAACAAACAATGATTGTTTTACATCAAATACCAAGAGGGATCAAGACCTTTCAACAAGATACTACCTATTCATGAATAATTCGAAACAAGTACAAACACACATACATGATTATTCATCGAACATATTGATATATATTTATACATGGATACTCAACATAGCATTTTCATACATGCATAAATTTATTCATGTAAAGTTCATGCATCACATACATGAGTATTTGATTAAGCATATATATATATTCACTCAATTAGTTACTTGAAACGTCACTTGAAAGTTATTACTTGCTATGCAATACTTACAATAATTCATTAATTCGATTTATAAACCTTCTTGGTCTCTCTTTACCATAGATTTAATTACATAACATACTTGACAAACAAATCACCTAACTTGGCTTATTAATTCATGAGTTCATTTCCAAATAAGGGATTAACTTAGTGTAGCATAATATGAATTACTTAATGAATTACTTATCAAACAAGACACTAAACAAATTGAAACAAACATATGTATATATATATAACCCATCAATCGAACACATATATACTAAGGTATCAACAAAGCATGTGTCATCTTCCAAAGGATATTCGTAAAGTTCATTTAATATGTCCTACTTGCCATACAAATTTATATTCAAGGAGACATATATATAAGCATTCTATCAAGCATACAATTGATCAATCCTACAAACAACAAGCTTTTAAGCCCACATACAGGTTTCATATAAACCATCTATATGTTAAATTCTTGCATACTAGCCTTATTCGAATCATTTAACCAGATCATACATGCTTCTATGATTTTCACTCACTAATTAATCAAGGTAGTCAACCAATAATAACTATTTGAACCTCGTCAAGAAATAAATAAACCATTTACAAGTTTACAGTGTCTAATTTGATACAACAATAATTATTTGATACTCCTCAATACAATTATTATGCCACCATCTATGGAGTTTCATCTAAGGAAAAAAATCTAGACTCTACTTGGAAATTTAGGCAATGACTTGCAACACTTGAACCCGATTGAAACACAAGCTTTACTCAACCTGCATATGCATGAGTAATGAATGCATTAGGCTTAATTAGCCTAAGTGAGGTAGCGACCTTAACATTATCAAAGCTTAATAACAAAGATATTGAATGAAAGATTCATGGAATTCATACAAAACATAAATTGGCAATAAGTGTTTATAATTTAATCTTATTTATTCAACACTTGTTAATAGAAGCTTATTTAAGATTCAAGGTCATTCAAGTTTTGACTGAATGTTTTTCAACTAAGTTCTTTCTAACTTCTCATTATCGAACTTATCAAGTTCTCAGAATTCTGATTGAAGCCTTATCAGGGCTTATCAAAACTTTTAAAGTTTGTATCAGACCTTATCGGAATCTTTATCAAAGCTTATCAAAACTTCTAAACAGATTTCTTATAAATTTATGTCTTCTAAAACGTTTGCTGATAGAGTAGCGCAAATTCGAATAAAGAGAAAAACAAAACAAACCAAAATAAAGAACAAATCTAAAAATTCAGATTTGCTTATGGTGGTGGCGTCAATGGAGGAAGCTTGAATATGTGGAGATGGCGTGATGAATTGATAGTTGTCCTCGGCACCCTCTTAGACACAATTATCTAAGCAAGCAACCTCAAGCGGCTCTAACCCACCCTCCTAAACGCTTTTGTATGGGCAAGCAGGAGTGTGAAGATCCTCAACAACAAATCTCGGAGAACTTGAAAATCGATTTGCTTCTAAAACACAAGATAATGTTCTTGCAAGTTGGAACTCAAAAGAGAATTTTATTTAATCATTCAATTCTGAATTACAATGTGGGTGAAGCCTCCTTTAAATAGGCAATGGAGAAGTTCTAATCCTACTAAACTTAGGAATTAAATACAACAAATAAATGTTAAAATCTAATCTCCTAATTAGATAAGTAACTTCTAATAATAAATAAATGCTAAAAATAAAATCCTAATTAAATAAATCAGATCCTAATAGATATTGCAGAATCCTATGTTGATTTAAATTACAAATAATCACATAAAATCTTGAAAATTCGTAATTATCTAAAAATCCCGTATTAATCCCGTATAGGAATTTCTGCATGCGCTGTCTACGCTAAATTAGACGTATCTTGAGATCCATATGTCCGATTGAGGCATTTCAAGATGCGTTGGAAAGCTAATTTGCAGTCGGAAAAGTTTTAAGAAGACATGTTGACCCATAAATGCCTGGATCCCATCCAAAAATGCTTTGCAAGTTGACTGATGTTTCTGACTTGCAAAGCAGTTTCAACTTCTTTTCCAAGATGATTATTTTGACCCCTCTCATGCTCGCATCATTCCCCCACTCCTCAAAAAGATTCGCCCTAGAATCTAGATCGGAAAATGGAGGAAGTTCATCAAAGTACCATAGAAGAGAAGATGTCTTGAAGGATCCTTTTGCAGAGTCTCTTTTTGCAATGTAATTTACAAGTTCCTTCTCATTGGGATCATCACGATTGTTCTTTTGGTCGCAAAGTAACTCATTCTCATCTTCAAAATTGTTATTAATGCTAAAATAGGAATAAACATAAATAGAATTCTGAAAACATTCAATGATACCTTTTGATTGTAAGGTACCTTCGTCGGTGTTTGTCGTTTGATGATCATCTTGAATCGTAATAGTAAGTTCGTCACTGGAAACAAACACACTACTTATAATTTCTTCCTCATCAATAGGCAAGGTTAAACTCTCGATGGTATCGTCTTTCTCATGTTCATTAGAAGAACAAATTTCTTGATCATGCTCCGGATCACGGATTTTATCATTAGAAGACATGAATTTAGACAACATATCTCTCAAAAAATTTTCTTGAAAATAAAATTTATCTGGACAATCATATCCTGAATGATCTACTCGACAACAATAATGGCATCAAGTCCCCAAAAGGGTAAAATCCAATACGTTGCTCAATGACATCCTCAAGAAGGACCTGAATCCGATACCGAATGATAGAGTAGCGCAAATTCGAATAAAGAGGAAAACAAAACAAACCAAAATAAAGAACCAATCTAAAAATTCAGATTTGCTTATGGTGGTGGCGTCAATGGAGAAAGCTTGAATATGTGGAGATGGCGTGATGAATTGATAGTTGTCCTCGGCACCCTCTTAGACGCAATTATCTAAGCAATTAACCTCAAGCGGCTCTAACCCACCCTCCCAAACACTTTTGTACGGGCAAGCAGGAGTGTGAAGATCCTCAACAACAAATCCCGAAGAACTTGAAAATCGATTTGCTTCTAAAATACAAGATAATGTTCTTGCAAGTTGGAACTCAAAAGAGAATTTTATTTAATCATTAAAATCTGAATTACAATGTAGGTGAAGCCTCCTTTATATAGGCAATGGAGAAGTTCTAATCCTACAAAACTTAGGATTTAAATACAATAAATAAATGTTAAAATCTAATATCCTAATTAGATAAGTAACCTCTAATAATAAATAAATGCTAAAAATAAAATCCTAATTAAATAAATCTGATCCTAATAGATATTGCATAATCCTATATTGATTTAAATTACAAATAATCACATAAAATCTTGAAAATTCGTAATTATCCAAAAGTCCCGTATTAATCCCGTATAGGAATTTCTGCATGCGCTGTCTTCGCTAAAATAAACGTATCTTGAGATCCAAATGTCCGATTGAGGTGTTTCAAGATGCGTTGGAAAGCTAATTTGCAGCCGGACAAGCTTTAAGAAGACATGTTGACCCATAAATTCCTGGATCCCATCCAATAGCTTATATACAGAACATATTGAGATACATATCAATTCATATTGAGAGATGCATATGTGTATACATACAAAACACTCTAATACATACTTATTTACATGTAAAACCGTCCGGATTTAGATAAGTACATACATATAAATTCTAAACAGCCCACTACTTGCTCGAGTTTATCCAAAACAGTCCATCAAGTGGATGTATACAATTAGACAATCAAAATAGTCCAAAGATACTTGAATCCATGCAAAATAGTCCACCAAATTGATGTATACATTTAGACAATCAAAACAGTCCAAAGATACTTGAATCGATTCAAAACAATCCACCAAATTGATGTGTACATTTAGACAATCAAAACAGTCCAAAGATACTTGAATCGATGCAAAACAATCACCAAATTGATGTGTACATTTAGACAATCAAAACAGTCCAAAGATACTTGAATCTATGCAAAACAGTCCACCAAATTGATGTATACATTTAGACAATCAAAACAGTCCAAAGATACTTGAATCTATGCAAAACAGTCCACCAAATTGATGTATACATTTAGACAATCAAAACAGTCCAAAGATACTTGAATCTATGCAAAACAGTCCACCAAATTGATGTATACATTTAGACAATCAAAACAGTCCAAAGATACTTGAATCTATGCAAAACAGTCCACCAAATTGATGTATACATTTAGACAATCAAAACAGTCCAAAGATACTTGAATCTATGCAAAACAGTCCACCAAATTCATGTATGCATAGACAATCAAAACAGTCCAAAGATACTTGAATCTACGCAAAACAGTCCACCAAATTGATGTATACATTTAGACAATCAAAACAGTCCAAATATACTTGAATCTATGCAAAACAGTCTACCAAATTCATGTATGCATAGACAATCAAAATAGTCCAAAGATACTTGAATCTATGCAAAACAGTCCACCAAATTGATGTATACATTTAGACAATCAAAACAGTCCCAAGATACTTGAATCTATGCAAAACAGTCCACCAAATTGATTTGTACAAACGTAATTTACTTATCAAATAAACTGTCAAACCTCACATTTCTAAACATATGTTACTTATACTTAGATTATCAAATAAAGCACCTCATAGTTAAAATGTTCAAATCTAATATGAGCCTTTAACTTAAAGTATACACCAGATTCAATTGCCAGATCACTTATCAAACAAGTATTTAAACAAGTCTTAACTATTTAGGAATTCCAAACAATCAGGATTATAATTATATATATAAGTTTTAACCATTGAATGTTCAAATCATTCCCAAGTGTATAGATATACTATCAAAATGTATCTATTTTTCCCAAAAGGCTCTCAATATTCAAAAGATATATTTGATATTAAACAGGTCATAGTCATAATTCCTTTACTTAGAGAAGAGAGTAGCTATTTCAGGATAGGTCTCATAAACGAGCTTTTATTCTAATACATGTATTCAAATCAGGCATGTATAACTATAGCCATATGGTTTGCAAACAACGCATACACAAGTATACTTGATTATTAGTACGAAGCACACATATATAAAGAGAAGGTTCAACACAATAACATGCACCATAATATACATAAGCATTTGAACAAGCGTATTTCTTCACCCAAATGTTAAATCAAATATCAAGAGAAAAATATTATTCAATTCAGGAATTTACCTAGTAAACTTTCCTTTTTAACTTAGCATATTAATACATAAATTACTTGTTGTTTAAGTCATCAATCATAGCTTAACGGGTATAGATTACTTGGCATATAAGACATAAATCATATCATGTCATATTCATGAATTTCTAGTACTCAAGACATCACATAGAGCATATCAGAGTCCTAACTTCTTATAACACAAGTGTATAATAAATCGAAGACAAATGATACTTATCGCATAAACAATTCCACATAGCATTTCATAAATATGCTTATTTTCCTATAAATTATTGAACTTAGTGTTTCTTGAATATTGTTACTTATTTCATAAGTTATCAAATAGCTTATATACAAAACATATTGAGATACATATCAATTCATATTGAGAGATACATATGTATATATATACAAAAAAACCCTATACATACTTATTTACATGTAAAACCGTCCGGATTTAGATAAATACATATATATATATATTCTAAACAGCCCACTACATGCTTGAGTTTATCGAAAATAGTCCATCAAATTGATGTATACATTTAGACAATCAAAACAGTCCAAAGATACTTGAAAATCTAAGCAAAACAGTCCACCTTGATGTATACATTTATACAATCAAAACAGTCCAAAGATACTTGAATCTATGCAAAACAGTCCACCACCTTGATGTATACATTTAGACAATCAAAAGAGTCCAAAGATTCTTGAATCTATGCAAAACAGTCCACCAAATTGATGTATACAATTTGACAATCAAAACAGTCCAAAGATACTTGAATCTATTCAAAACAGTCCACCAAATTGATGTATACATTTCGACAATCAAAACAGTCCAAAGATACTTGAATCTATGCAAAACAGTCCACCAAATTGATGTATACATTTAGACAATCAAAACAGTCCAAAGATACTTGAATCTATGCAAAACAGTCCACCAAATTGATGTATACAATTAGTACTTATCAAGTATCGAACAAGGCTTATTACAAACGTAATTTGCTTATCAAATAAACTGTCAAACCTCACATTTTGTAAACATATGTTACTTAGATTATCAAATAAAGCACCTCATAGTTAAAATGTTCAAAACTAATTTGAGCTCTTAACTTAAAGTATACACCAGATTCAATTGCCAGATCACTTATCATACAAGTATTTAAACAAGTCTTAACTATTTAAGATTTCCAAACAATCAGGATTATAATTATATATATATAAACAAGTTTTAACCATTGAATGTTCAAATCATTCCCAAGTGTATAGATATACTATCAAAACATATCTATTTTTCCCAAAAGACTCTCAATATTCAAAAGATATATTTGATATTAAATAGGTCATAGTGATAATTCCTTAACTTATAAACTTTGTTTTTTTAACATACCCTAGTAATACTTAAATTACTTATCACACAAGTCATCAAATAAAAGTACCATAACTTAAGTTTCTTTGCATGAAAGATATCAAACACATCATATCTTGAACATGAGTTATTTGACTCACAGATTACTAGTCATAATATATCAAAGGCATGTGATAATGGTTTCTTAAGTTATCAAATAGCTTATTTGTTAGAAATGCAAACTTCTTTAATTTAACTTTTAGCATAGCCTTGAGAATCAAGTAACATCCTAGTTACACCAATCCCCAACAAACTGTCGCCAAATCAAAATGGTACTCGCAGTACCGGTCAATCCCTCCTCCACTAACTTCCCTCCTACTGTCGCCAAATAAGGACCATAGTCTAGGACCGTAGTCCACCCCAAACATGAGCTCTATGGACTCTATGGCATGTCAACTATACCTAAGACCGACTCGAAACCAAGGCTTTCACATTTATCACATCTTATTAGAACATAGATGAGCATAGCTCTTTATTCAGGTAATCAAATATCTTATCACATTGCTTGACTTATCAAGTCCATATACAAATATAACTCCCATTATGAGCATAGCTTCCAGATTCATATACTTACAAAAGCAAGGCTTATACGTATCATATCAATGTTTTTAATTTGATATTATTGAATCAAAGACAAAGTGAGCAAAGCTCCTTAAATTATCATACAAACCAGCTTACTGTTATTCACTTCTAGTGCATTCATAATCCATGTATAATCTTTATTTCAAGCATATATCTTTATCAAATGATAACATAGCAAAGATTACTTATAGAGTATATCAAAACATAAATTGATATTACTAAGAGCATATCATCAAGTCAAGCATTTCATTTCATTGTATAACTAACATTTTAAATACTTACCTTAAATCCAAGCCTAAGCTTATGATATAGCTTAATTAAACGAATAAGAAATGTAAAATGAAGCAATTAAAAATGCTCGGAATAGTTTTGATCCTATCCCGAGTCTGTACACCACACTCACAATATATCCGAGCTAGATTTGCTCCCAAACTACTATTCCAGATTGTATTTCTACAGCTTTACCCGCTTTGGGCCTTGCTCCTTTTACTATTTCTTGGTCTAATCATAAAACAATATAAATGTATTAACATTTTACTCATACACATGTGAGGGTGTAAAAATCAATCTACTAAGCACTCATGCAGGCATCAAATAATTCAAAATTCATACAAACATACAAGTATTTACAAGACAGATCCAAAGTGCATTCTTATATACACAAAGCAATTCAAAACACGTGTGCATGCCTATGTATATATATTTACATACATTTCAAGACAATTACTAAACAATTCAAGACACCTATATACATGTATTTGCACTACAACTGTCCAATTACGTCCATATTCATTTATATACAACTAAAACAGTCCTTAAACTTTTAAAACAGCCCTTATATGCATTCTTAAAGCATTTCTCTTGTTTAAATATTCTGAACAGGGCATCATACTTACATACATATATTCTCATATACCTCAAATCAGCCACATAGGATCCATATAATTAGAATTCAGCCTTGTTTTTCATACATACTCAAATTCATGCCTGAACAGTCCATATTTTTTTACAACACAACCCTTATCAACTAGCAAACAATCCTAATTTACTTACATGTACATTTGTATATTCAACAATCCACCACATGTACACAAATACTTAAAAAACAACCTAGTATATTCTTCTATTGTGTCAAGAATAATCCATTTTTCATGTATGTACATATAAACATCCGAACAGTCCCTAAAATCCTTATAATTTCATATCTGCCGAGCTTACACACAGATTTTTTTAAGCAAAGTGAGCACTTATTTGATTAAGCTCAACCAAACAAGCATAACAATCACGGTATAACTAAATCCATCAAAATTTACCATATTTCTAACTTAAAAATCCTAACATTTCTAACAATTCTCATAACATATATTATAGGTACAAATCACAACTTGAATATGAAGAAGAAATCAAAGAAATTACCTTCTTCCTAAGCTCAATCGAATATAACCCAAGTACTAGTTATGTGTAACAAATCCTTTTACCATTTCTCTCAGCTCTCTTTTTCTTAACTCGATGGCGAAGGAAATGAAAGAAGATGATTAAAGGATTTTGCTCTTTCACCATCCACTACCACCAAGTGCCGTGACTAACAATCCCCCTTACACTTGCCATGGTCCAGCTTCAACATGTGTACAAACCCTTCGACTTTTGTTTAAATAACATGCAAACTCCCAAGTTTCCATTACTTCTAATTAACCTCCCCTTAATTGGTCATCAATTTCACTCTTATTTCAAATTGGTCCTTAATTCATTCAAATCTTAATATTAATGACATCCTTGATCGAATTAAGACATAATTAAAATTGTAACAAACTTCTAAGCTATATTTTTGGGTGTTACATGAAAACCTCGTGGCTGTTTGAGAACGAAAGATAGCTACCATAAGTAAGGTTTAAACTTCATTTTGAATCGACTATTTGGCCTTCTATCGATGGATTTGAAATAAGGGTATGAAACTCTCGCTCTTATCTTGATCTAGTTTAATGGAATTAGGATACAATCATGCTTTCCTAGGATCATTCTTGTAGTTAGAATTGTTGAACTATGTTTCTTAATGTGATCTTAAAGCTATGTGAATTGTGTGTATTTCTTCGAATTGCCATGTTGATTACATGAATGGCTTATTGAACTATAGTCAAGAGTATGTATTGAAAACGGGTATGGTATTGTCGAAGGTTAAAAAAAGAAAGTCATGAGCTAGGATGGCAACGAGTTTTATGGTTATCAGGACTCATGAAATAATTCTTTTTGAAACAAACAAATGCTACCTTGGATGTACCCTATTTTAGGATAAATCGAATAGCCTAAATTGTTGGTCAAGATGATATGATCTCGACTATGAGTTTTGAATCATATATGTGAATGCCCGATCGTGATTCTAGTAAGAACTCTGCAGTGCTTTGAATGTATTCTGAAATTACTCAAACAATAATGTAAGTAGAAATAGATAAATAAGAAATAGAAATAATGGGATGAAAGATATGTAGAAGGGGTGTAGGAAGAGTGATAGTTGTGATTATGGAAGGAAAAAAAAATAAAAGATGAAAATGTAGGTGAAGATGATGGGGTGTTGGCGTTAAGATGAAGAAATTCAAAGGATGGATTGTGACCCCCTAACTATAAAGAGTTAGGAACCAGCAATATAATAAAGTGGAAATGAAGTGGTAGGATATGGAACGTGACCCACTAGCTATAGATGAGCTAGGAACCAACGCTATAACAAAAAAAGGGAAATGGATGAAGACTACAAGACTAACTTGAAGCCGATAAAGTTCCACAAGAGAACAAGAATGAAAGCAATCTTTCAAAGATGTTTTATATATTCAAAGTGTGTCTTACAATGATCCTAAAGATGCCTATTTATAGTAGAAGTAGGCAGAATATGAAAAGGTGTTACAAGAAAGATGAATGCTCATCTTAATGCACTTGAATACACATGAATGCTTTGTCCTTTCTTCTCATCTTCAAAGCTGATTAGTTTAGACAAATTGAGTTTGAATTTAGTCATATTTTCGTCCAAATTAAGAAGGACTCTTGGGCTGCCTTGTTTTGCTATCATATGAAGAGAAAGGGGATGAATGTGGACAAGGATGAATGTAGACATCCTTGCTGTCCAGTTTAAGTGCAACTCTTCATCTTCCAAGCTGATTAATATGACTTGAATGTCATAAAAGGTGAGTTTCATCCAGCCTTCATTTCATGTCTCCTCAATGAATTTTGAAACCCCCACTTGAATGGTGATAACATCAACCTTGAATGCCTTGAATTTGCTGAATTAAGATGGCCATCAATTGCTTGCCTCTTGGTAGAAGATGAAAGAACTCTTCCTTGGCTCAAATTCATTCAAATCATCCATGCATAAAATTCCCGTAATAAAAATTTCAGCCTGCACTGTCTTCAGTAAATCATTCGTATCTCAAGCTCCGTTATCGGATTGAGGTGATTCAAAAGGCATTGGAAAGCTAAGAGATGGAGGAATAACGTCCAATTGATTTCTGGATCCAAACACGTCTGTATCGCATCCAGAATTGGAAGACATTCTGCTGATATTCTTGCATCTGGTAAAACCGTTCATCTTCCCTCATGCACCTAGACACAAAGGTAAACTTTATTCAATCTTTAATTGAAAACATGCATGTAAACAATTAAGAGTTAGTTTAATAAATGAGCTAGTTTGATGAATGAACTAGTTTAATTAATGAACTAACTTTATTCAATGAACTAATAATCTTGAATGAACTAGTTTAATCAATGAACTACTTAGTTAAATGAAGTGTATAACTAAATGAACTACATGTTTAAATGCAACGCATGCTTTAATGAACAACATGTTTATTGAATGCAATGAATGTTATGCAAACTTTAAATACTCATGCAAATTCATGCATAAGCAATGTAAAGTGTTCCTCCCTTATTATTTCTTCTTTCTCACGTCCCAAGCTTGATGTAAACATATTTTCCATGGCTGCTTGGAACTCCTTGACCCTTGCTCGAGTAATGGGGCCACCTGGGTACTTCTCTGGGTCTTTGCCATTGACGTTCATATCACAAGATGTGTCAATTGGTTATTTTGGAAAATTGTTAGTTACCTTGCTTATTAAGAATTGAAACCAAATGTATAGGATTAAACAGGGTTGTTAATGATTTATATAGAATGTTTGGGAACTATTTTGATATCAAATTGGACCATTTTATAAACTTAATAAAAAGGGCTGTTTGTAAATGAAATAAAGACTATTTTGGGGACTATTTTACAAGGTCTAAGGACTATTTTATAACTAAAATGGACTATTTTGTAAACAATGACTATTTGGGGCCGTAGTGTACAAGAATGTATGATAATAATAGTTAAACCTTGATTCAATGAAGTAAGAAAGTTATATGAGTGATTAAATTATTTATATTGATTTTAAAGACCTTGTATACAATACAATAGAATGAATCATGATATGTGTTTGTACTTGTCAATGTATTAGACTACAACCTAGTTGGGGAGTCAAGGTTCAAGCTTTTTAACATTGTAGAAAAGCAAAAAGAGAATTGTAATTCGGGAGCATACTTAGCTTGGACTAATGGTGAGTGTAGTTTAAAGTCTCGAGAAAGGCTAGTAACCTTTCTGAGCATTTCTCGTTGATTAAATTCATTACTATGTCTTAAAATATGTTGTGTACAAATGAGCTTGGAATTGAGGTACGTATATGAATGTTGGGTTTGAAATGCTATGCAACACTTGATCTATTGATGTGTATATGAGATGACCTAAATGGAACATGTAGAATTTCTTATAAAGAAACCTTAATACACAGCCTTTTGACTAATAGATGAGTAAGATTAGATAAACTTATATGAATTATTTAAGTGTTGATATCGAAAGATACAAGTCTTGTTGTAATGTTATGATCTTGAGCTATGTTCAGTCTTAAGATAAATAAATTATGTTACTCTGATACTTTGTTCATGATAAGATGATTGTGAATTTATAATTTGATTTACAATGGTTGACTATATACGGTACCTATGTGACAGTAATCTATGTTATGATGTTCTCCGAATAAGAAAAATGATACAATGAGAAATTTACGTGAAGTAAATGCATGGTTAAATGAAAAAAAAGCAATGTGCTTATGGATATGAAATTCTTATAAGGAGCTATGATCCCTTTTTCTAATAAGATACGAGAAAGAAACATTGTGAAAGCCTTGGTTTCGAGTCAGTCGTAGGTATAGTTGGCATGCCATAGAGTCCATAGAGCTCGTGTTTGGGGTGGACTACAGTCCTGGACTACGGTCCTTATGATGTGACATTAGGAGGGATGTGATATGGTCATTTGTCGACAGTAGGAAGGATTGACTGGTACTTTGAGTACCTTTTGTTTGGTGACAGTTGGTTGGGGATTCGAGTACCTAGGCTACTTAATACTCAAGGCAATCTTAAAGACAAAGTATGAGATTTGTAAATATAACAATTAAATGATTTCGATATTTCATGTCATTACTGGTAACACATGATTCATGACATGTGAAGTTGAGAAGTTACTTTGTACGAAACATATGAACATGATATACCTTGTTAGAATATAATAAGGAATACTCATAAGTTAAAATTATTATCTCATGATAATAACTTACAAAATAAGTGCTAAACACCTATACAATTTCTGTAATTTATTTTAAGAAAGTTATAGGTTATGCTCGAATGTATATACATATATATATATATATATATATGAATTGTCGAATACTATATATATGTGTACATATTGGATAGTTCTTGCTCCAGGTCTATAAGTAAACTATGTGGTTCGATATGCATGTCTTTTGTCAAATAATCTATATTTATAGTCTGATATGTTTGACACCTTATAAGTCAAGTAATCCATGATTAGGGTTAATATGTTTGATAACTTTTATGTAAAACAATCTATATTGAGGTCTGATGTGTCGATATATTGTATGCTAAGTAATCCTTGTTCGTAGTTTGATATGTTCGATACCTTAAACATCAAGAAATCCACGATTATGATCTGATATGTTTGATAATTTTGTATGCCAAGTAATTTATGTTTATGATCTGATAAGTCATGTCAAATAACTTGCTTGAAAGTAAATAACGATACATATTCAATTCAAATGCTTTAAACTAAAGGAACTGCTAAGTAACATATACTTATAAATTTATGTGTTTAATGTCTTACATGTCAAGTAACTCATGTATAGAATTTGACATGTTAAATAACTTTCATATTGGAATGCTAAGTCCGATATCTTACATGATAAGAGAAATTCACGCTTATATCGGGTATGATAATTTATATAACAAGAAATATATGTTTGATAGAGTGTTGGATAAATAATTTACTTATGGTTAGGCCTTGTTAAAAGAATCCAAGAAGTTTATAAGTTAAATTAATGAAATCTAATGATGGCTTGCATAATAAGTAATGTGAATTCATTGCCAACTAAATACCCTTGTATGAATAGATAAGTGGTGATAAGATGTTTATTTATCAATGGTTACCTTGATTGAATAAGAGCATATGTCTTGTTTAAATCACATATGGGAAAAAGGGGTATAGTATGTTGAATACCTTTATAAATGCATGCATGTTTGATTCTTCATATGTTAATAAGCATATCTAGCTCAAAGTTTTACATGAATATATGCCAATGTATGTTTGATTCTTCATATGTGAATAAGCATATCTAGCTTAAAGTTTTACATGAATATATGTCAATGTATGTTTGATTTCTCGTAGGTGAATATGCCTATCTTGTTTGAAGATCTATTTGTACATAAGTCCATGTTATGTTCTAATTCTAAATTGAGAATATATGTATATATGTGTGATTGAGTTGAGTACATATGTATATACGTTAGGTTTGTTTGAAATCCTCAGGTGTAAGCGTGTACGGGTTTGGTTTGTATACCCAGATCATGTATGATTATTCTGTACGAATGTATTAGTACATAAGTTTATTCCTGGGTTGATCAGTTGATAGCATTTTGTTTCAAAGGACTAATCTCTTGTTAAACTTAAAATCTTTGTATGATTAATAACCTTTAGTGAATGGAATAGTTTGAAGTTTCATGATTTTAATTGCTTTTAGCTACCTCACTAAGCTTATGTTTACCTTATCCCTTTAATGTGTTTCAGGGTTTTGGCCTATGATTTCTTCTGAGCTTGGACTTGATCACAAGGACCTAAGTATGATTGGAAATAATATCTTTAGAACTCCTAGATGGTGGCACATAGTTGATAGATTGCATAACATATTTAGATTCTATTTTTGGTTAATATATATATATATATATATATATATATATATATATATATATATATATATTTGTATAAGTTTGTTAAGTATTTGAGGTTGTTGTAATGGGCCTTTAATTATTTTTCATGTTGTTGCTGGATTTATATGATGGAATAGTTTTAGATTGTGTGTTTATTAAATAACTATTGGAGTCTTAGGTTATTAGCTCACCTTGATATCACGTATATGGATATATAAATATCAACATAACCCTGAATAGGAGTGGTATAGTTCAAATAACTAGTTTAAATGTAAAAAAAATAAGTTAATGAATAAGTGTCAATAAACCTTGTATTTAGTCTTGCTTTGCGAAAGTTATATGTGCTGGCTAGAATTGGTTCAAGCTTTGAAATAACTTGATCTTAGTAATTGTAGGTGATTATCACCTTGTAAAAATTTTATGAACTCATGTTAGCTTAAGCTAAATTAGATTTGATGTTCAAATGATTGTTTATAAGTGATGCTAAGATAGGCCTAATCTTTGAATAATTATTGTTAAGGATATATGTCTGATAGTGATATGAGTTATTGAGATTGAAATCTTGGATTATATGCGTTGACTTTATATAGTGCAACTTGAATGTTCAAAGGTTGCTTAACAATGACCTGTCGTTGGTTTTAAATGATAGTTTATGATGCTCCTTATTTCGTATTTGTCTCTAAACTAAAATAAAAGAGAATTTAAGTTCCTTATCTTAGTTTTAGAAGTTTAAAACTGAAATTTGGTAAAGGTTAAGCATAACGGTAGAAATGAGAGTGGTCCCTTGAACATGGGTTATTATTTCTAATAGGTTTACAATTAACTTAATGGCAAATGTTGTTTACCAATGGAATAAAAAAATTACCTTGTATTATGTAACGAATGAGTGTAACTTCTCTGGTCTGCTTGAGTTCCTTTCTATATCATTAATCTGATTATATGTGTTCGCCTGAAATAAGTATATGAGTTGGCTAATTGTATGCTTTGTTTCTTCTATTAGCCGACCTAGTGGTTTGCAAGAACATAAGCTATCTCTTGTTTGTTTTAAAACACTTCCTGATATGGTTTACTTCTAAGCTGGGTTAGGGGTGTTTCATTTTGGTATCAGAGCTTAGGTCTAGTCGATTAATCTGACTAAACCAGAATTTGTTGCATCATTATAAGTTATTGTGCCACCTAGGAGTTAAATTTAATAAGTACCTGTGATCTACATTTAATGAAAGCTCTCTTATGTGTTAGTAGTTAGTAGAAATGTCAGAAGCACATTTAGATTGGGGTAATGAGATCCTGGCTAACCCTTCATTGAAAGTAGTGTAAGGATGAATCGAGAATGTTAAAATCTTCCAAATGTTGCTGACTAAATAAGCATTATGTTTGGGTAGATAAGAAACCCACAAAAATCAAGTTTTATGGAAATTCGATGACGAATTTCTTTAAGGGGAGGAGAATTGTAATATTCCAAAAAAATTCTGAATGCTAGAAGAAGTGAGTGGTTGCATGTTAAAGAAAGATAAGTATAGGGAGCAATACACATGTCATGCTCTTGGAGAGGCATGTGGGGGAGGATGTTTGGACAAGGGGGAATAGCTTTTGGTTGTCCACTTTATTCCTAAGAAAGCCGAAACCCCTATGGTTGTTTGAGAAAGAAAGATAGCTACCATAAGTAAGGTTTAAGCTTCATTTTGAATCAACTATTTGGTCTTCTATCGAAGGATTTGAAAGAAGGGTATGAAACTCTCACTCTTATCTTGAACTAGTTTAATGGAATTAGGATACAATCATGTTTTCCTAGGATCATTATTATAGTTAGAATTGTTGAAGTATGTTTCTTAATGTGATCTTAAGCTATGTGAATTGTGTGTATTTCTTTGAATTGCCATGTTGATTATACGAATGGCTTATTGAACTATAGTCAAGAGTATGTATTGAAAACAGGTATGGTATTGTCGAAGGTTAAAAAAAGAAAGTCATGAGCTAGGATGGCAATGAGTCTTATGGTTATTACGACTCATGAAATGATTCTTTTTGAAACAAACAAATGCTGCTTTGGATGTACCCTGTTTTAGGATAAATCGAATAGCCTAAATTGTTGGTCTAGATTTGTCAATTGGTTATTTTGGAAAATTGTTAGTTACCTTGCTTATTAACTGATAGAGTAGCGCAATCTTGGATTTGGAAGCCTTCAATCAAGTTGTTGCAAGAACTAGGAGCTCTAGACTCAATCAAGGAAGTTTGGGCAAATTTGAAAATTCAAGAGAAAAGAGAAGGGATTTTCTTGAAATTTTCAGATTCAAGGCTGGAAATTTAAAGAAAGAAAGACAAGATGAAAGATTATATGATAAGAAATAAGAATATAAAAAAAGATTGAGAAAGAGATAAGTAAAACAAATCTGAAAATTCCAGCTTTGTTTATGGAATTATGGAAGATGGTGTGAAGGTCGAAGATGAAGATGGCTTGCGAATTGTTGATGTTGTTTTATCCTCGGCACCCTCTTAGACTCAATTATCTAAGCAAGCAACCTCAAGCGGCTCTAACCCACCCTCCTAGACGCGATTATCTAGGCAAGCAAGAGTGTGAAGATGATCTCTCTCACAAGAACTCGATGATCTTATGTTGAAGATGGCTTCTAGACAAGTTTACCGAACACTTGCAAACTCAAAGAATACTAAAGAGAACTTTTTATTAATCAATGAAATCTTCTCAAACAAAGAAGAAAGCATCATCTTCTTATAGATGAAGGATGGCTTTAACCTAAAGCTAAGAATGAATAAAATAAACAAATAAATCTGGTCCATTAAATTGGACTTGATGTAATGGTTTGGGATAAGGGTGGCTGGTTCCTAAAGTATATAAAACCCTAAAAACATAATTTAAATGTTAATAATTAGGTTGGGTTAAGTTTAATTCATCCAAAGCCTTATATGTTAGCTTTTGGGCTGAATTTTACAAAATCTCGTAATAATCCCGTATCCAGTTTTCTGCATGCGCAGTCTTCAGTAAATTGGACGTATCTTGAGTTCCCGATGTCTGATTGAGTTTCAAGATGAGTTGGAAAGGTAACTGAATGACGGACAATTTGTTAGGCGACAAATCGACCCAGAAATGCCTAGATCCCATCCGAAAACTTGTCGCAAGTTAGCTGACTTTCCAGACTTCACAAACAGATTCAGTTTCTTCTCCAAGATGCATCGTTTTTTACCTCCTATGCGTGCATTGTTTTGGCCATTATTATTTGCATCGAACAAATTCAGCTTCTTGTCCAATATGAGTAATTTAATGTCACTCATGCATGTATCATTAAGAATTGAAATCAAATGTATAGGATTAAACAGGGTTGTTAATGCTTTAAACTAAAGGAACTGCTAAGTAAATTATACATATAAATTTATGTGTTTAATGTCTTACATGTCAAGTAACTCATGTATAGAATTTGATATGTTAAATAACTTTCGTATTGGAATGCTAAGTCTGATATCTTACATGATAAGAAAATTTCACACTTATATCGGGTATGATGATTTATATAACAAGAAATATATGTTTGATAGAGTGTTGGATAAATAATTTACTTGTAACCCCCTAGACCGACCTATGCGAATTCCAAATCTAGGGAATCACATTTGTTACCAAAATTCTTTATGTGAAAATATTTAAGGACTTAAATATAAGATCGGGAAATAATAGATTTATGTATAAGGGATTTAAGTTAACCAAAATAAACCATATCCAAAATATAAAAAATACATCACAAGCCATATATGGCAACATCATCTAGTATGAAATATAAAGTAACAAAACATAGGCTCATGTCACCGTAATAGAACAATCCGGAAGATAGAAACAGTACAATAACTGATGTATATCAAATGTGTCGATCCTCCAAGTGCCAGGTTTGGAAGCCTATCCAAAAATCTAAAAGAGAAAAGATTTGGTATGTGATCTTGGAAGCTCAGTGTGTTCCAATAGTGCAGATAAAACAGTTTGTGTATACAGTTCAGAAAATAGTAAACATTTTATAAAACAAGTTATAAGAGCATCCATAGTTTTCATGCAATCCTATCTACCATTCAACCAAACTTCAGGATACAGTTTCCCTAGAACAGTATCACATATAGGCATTAACCCGAACCCATTGGGCAAGGGTACCATCCTAAGGGGATACCTTAGGTCATGAGCAGAATTACCCCAGCCGAAGCATGGGAACCGAATAAGGGCGGAGTCACTCTAACCGTAACCGAGGATATGAATACGAGCCTTAACCCTGGCCATAAGGAGAGGGTACCATCCTAAGGAGATACCTTAGGTCACAGGCGGAATTACCCCAGCCGAAGCATAGGAACCTTATACGGGCAGAATTACCAGTCGGATCAGGGCTGAACCTCCAGTCACTTCATATCTTACCCCAAGTACCCCAATGAATGGTGTAGGCAATATTACAATATGCAATAATAATCAGGAATAAAAGCAACTAATAACAGGCATTTATAAGCAGATAATAGTAACTAAAGATCATATAAGTCATATCAGGATCAGGGTATAAATCAGGCATATAATGTAGTCATGCTTAAATTCAGAAAACATGTTATTTATGTGTGAAAATAGGTATGTAAGTCATGTGCACATGATCAGTTTAGTAAAACATGCGGAATAATATGCAAAAACAGAATAAGTAGCACACAAGGAACACACCTCAAAAGCCAAGAAGATCTGGTAATCTACTGGGCACTGGGACCACGCTCTACTACGGTGCTAGAACCTATATTGACAAATATTCTGGTTACTAAAGAAATTATATTTTCATCGAAATAAATTACTATGTTACGGGTTCATACGAGTCACGATAGGCTCATGCGGCTGAACAAGTCGGGATGAGCCAGGCTGAGCTGACGAGCGATCGAACGTATCTTGGGTACCTTAAACAAATAATGTTTAAAATCAGAACCCTTAATCCAAATCTTTGCTCTTAAAATTAAATAACTAAAATACTTATGCATGGTCGGATTTGAGGTCTATTTCGGAGGCCTTCGGGTTAGAATTTTGCAAAACAAGCTTTATTACTGGACTTAGGACGTTGAAAAACATAAAATAAGAGTTTTTAGAAAATTTGACTTTTTAGTCAAAGTCAATGCTGATGTCATGTTGAGTCATTGGTTAATGAGTCAAAGTCAACTGGTCAAAGTCAACAAGTTGACTCAGACGAGTTAACTCAGACCAGGTTGACTCATACAACGGGTTGGGTTGGATGGTTCAGGTCAGAATGGTTCAAAGCAGAACCGATTTAAGGCCAATTTAGACCTGATTCACCGTGGCCACAGTCCAGTTGGCCAAAAATTGCCTAGACGGTGCGTGAAGTCCACGCGCAGCCTTATACGGCCAAAATATGCACAAAAATGTACATTTTGGTTGGATCTAGCCTCTACCATATACCATTATCCCAGAAACATTTCGAATCAAGCCAAATCGAACCAAAACTTACCTAGCTTACCCAACTCTGTTGAAATCCGATGAAGGCTCGAACGACATCGGTTGGATGATCGGATGATAAGGTTGAGACCGTCTTGACGTGAGGAAGGCAATCATGGTGGTGAAACTTCAAACGGAGGTTGACAACGATCGGAATCAAAGTCAAACCAAAGGGGTTTTAACCCCAAACTCGTCAAACCTTTAAACTCAATTTGCCGACGAATGGAGAGGCAAATCGGCGAGGGAGTTGAGGGGTTTTGTTCAGGAGGATGTGGGAAAGCTTCTGGTGGTGGCAGTGAGCTGCACAGCACGGCGGTGGAGGCGGATTGGAAGGTGGCCAGACGGGTAGGTGGGGGGAGGATTTTGGAGGGTTTTGGAGCTTTTGATTCGAAACAAAATGGGAAATGAAGAGTCAAAAATTGGTTTTATTTAGTTTCGGTTAACCCAGCCCATAGATCACTCAAATAAAATTTTTGAAAAATTCTTCACTAAGAGCTACATAGCTCATATGGCTAGGCGTTCTGCTGAAAATGCATAGGGTGTGGGTTCGAGTCCCACAACCCACATTCCCCTCCAAAATCCTTTTTTTAACCAAGTGTTACAACTCTCCCCCTTAAAAGAAATTTCGTCCTCAAAATTTACCTGGTTTGAACAGGTGCGAAAAATGCTCTCTCATAGATTTCTCGGTCTCCCAAGTGGCCTCTGCAAGACTACAGTTACTCCACTGGACCTTAACCATAGGAATATGACTGCTTTTCAAAACTTTGTCATCAAAATCTAAGATCTGCATAGGCTCCTCCTCATACGATAAGTCTAGTCTCAACTCGACGTCCTGAACCTAAATAACATGACTTGGATCCTGGTGGTATTGCCTCAACATAGATACATGAAATAGATAATGAATACGGCTAAGTTGGGGAGGCAACTCAAGCTGATAAGCAACAGGTCCAACTCTCTTCAAAATATGATAAGGCCCGATGAATCTTGGACTTTGTTTGCCTTTGTGCCCAAATCTCAAACTTCGTTCCACGGAGTACTTTTAAAAAGACCTGATCACCAACCTCAAACTCAATATGTTTTTTCCTCCGATCAGCATACGACTTTTGTTTATCAAAAGCCTCCTTCAGGTGGTCACGAATCAATCTGACGGTCTCCTCTGTCTCCCGGACCAACTCAGGGCCAAAGTCTTTCTCTCATACAATTTTGTCGCAGATGGGAGTACGACATTTACGGCCATACAGAGCCTCATACAGTGCCAAACAAATGCTCACCTGGTATCTATTATTATAAGTAAACTCGGCCAGTGGCAAGAAGTCCTCCCAACTACCACGGAAGTCAATCACAAACCCCGCAACATATCCTCAAGAATCTAGATTACCCTCTCAAATTGACCATCTGTCAAGATGTACTAAAATTCAGACATGTACCCAAGGCTTCTTGCAAAGCCTGCCAAAATCGGGAGGTAAACCTCGGGTCTCGATCATAAATAATGGATAAAGGTACACCATGCAGTCTGACAATCTCAGAAATATACAACCTAGCCAACTTCTCTAGGGAATAGGTAACTCGAACAAGAATAAAATGAGCAGACTTGGCGAGTCTATCCACAATAACCCAAATCGAAACTTTTTTAGAAGGAGTCAAAGGCAATCCGATAACAAAGTCCACCGTGATCCATTCCCGTTTCCACTCAGGAATCCTGATAGGCTGCAAGAGACCAAAGGATGTTGATGTTCTGCCTTAACCTGTTGACAAGTCAGACATCTAGCCACATAATCCGAGATATCCTTCTTCATGCCAACCCAATGGTACCTCTGCCTCAAATTCTTGTACATCTTATCCCCACCAGGATGCATAGCATAAGGGCTACTATGAGCCTCACTGAGAATGGCTTGCTTCAACTCGGCATCGTTAGGTACACAGTAATGACCCTTGAAGCACAGAACCCCATCTTGATCAAAAGCATAAACAGATGTGGAACCCTGCTCAACCTGTTGTATGATAGGAAGTAAAGAACTGTGCAGAAGCTGCTTGGCCTTGATCTCCTCGGTCAAGGTCGGCTTAACCTGTAACTCAACCAATAAACTGCCATCATCAAACATATTCATCCTAGCAAACAAAAACCTCAGGTCTGAAATAGGCTTGCGACTCAAAGAATCAGGAACTACGTTAGCTTTCCCCGGGTGGTACTCAATCTCACAGTCATAGTCCTTAAGAAGCTCTAGCCAACGATGCAGTCTCAGATTAAGCTCATTTTGAGTAAGAAGATACTTCGGACTCTTAGAATCTGTATAGATGTAACACTTATCTCCATAAAGATAGTGTCTCCAAATCTTCAAGGCAAAAACAATAGCGGCCAACTCCAGATCATGCATGGGATAATTACACTCTTGCGGTCTCAACTGACTGATGCATAAGCGATCACTTTCCCGTCTTGCGTCAAAACACAACCTAGCCCGGAATGTGAAGCATCACTATAAACTGTGAAATCCTTTTGATACGAGCATGAGAGGGTCAAAATAAGCATCTTGGAAAAGAAGTTGAAAATGCTTTGCAATACGAGCATGAGATGGGTAAAAATAATCATCTTGGAAAAGAAGTTGAAACTGCTTTGCAAGTCAGAACCATCAGTCAACTTGCGAAGCATTTTTGGATGGTATCCAGGCATTTATGGGTCAACATGTCTTCTTAAAACTTGTCCGGCTGAAAATTAGCTTTCCAGCGCATCTTGAAACGCCTCAATCAGACATCTGGATCTCAAGATACGTCTATTTTAGCGAAGACAGCGCATGCAGAAATTCCTGTACGGGATTAATACGGGATTTTTGGATAATTAAGAATTTTATTTGATTATTTGTAATTTAAATCAATATAGGATTCTGCAATATCTATTTGGATCAGATTTATTTAATTAGGATTTTATTTTTAGCATTTATTTATTATTAGAAGTTACTTATCTAATTAGGAGATTAGATTTTAACATTTATTTATTGTATTTAATTCCTAAGTTTAGTAGGATTAGAACTTCTCCATGGCCTATATAAAAGAGGCTTCACCCACATTGTAATTCAGATTTCATTGATTAATAAAAAGTTCTCTTTGGAGATTATAGTATTCTTTGAGTTTGCAAGTGTTCAGTAAACTTGTCTAGAAGCCATCTTCAACATAAGATCATCGAGTTCTTGTGAGGGAGATCATCGACACACTCTTGCTTGCCTAGGTAATTGCATCTAGGAGGGTGGGTTAGAGCCGCTTGAGGTTGCTTGCATAGGTAATTGCGTCTAAGAGGGTGACGAGGACAAAACAACAACAACAAATCGCAAGCCATCTCCATCTTCATCTTCAACCTTCACGCCATCTCCACAAGCCATAAACAAAGCTGGAAATTTCATATTTGTTTTATCTATCCTCATCTTAATCTTTTTCAATCCTTTTACTTTTGTTCTTATTAATCATCTTCTAATTTTCCTTCTTATCTTTGTTTCTTTGAATTTCGAACCTTGAATCTGAAATTTTCAAGAAAATCCATTCTCTTTTCTCTTGAATTTTCAGATATTTCCATAACTTTCTTGATTGAGTCTAGAGCTCCTAGTTCTTGCAACAACTTGATTGAAGGCTTCCAAATCCAAGATTGTGCTACTCTATCACCTTCCCTGACTCGGGTTGGGTCAAAACTGGAGCTTGAGTCAAGACTGACTTCAATTTCTTGAAAACTCTCCTACTGTGCATCATTCCAAATAAAGGGTACGTTCTTCCTCAACAGCTTCGTCAGAGGGACAACAATAATAGAGAAGCCCTCTACGAAGCGTCTATAATATTTGGCCAAGCCTAAAAAACTGTGGATCTCATAGACATGCTTAGGCTACTCTAACCCACGGTGTCCTCAATCTTACTCGGATCAACCTGAATTCCTCGAGCCGAAACTATATGCCCGAGGAAGGTTACTTCACTGAGCCAGAATTAACACTTGCTGAGTTTAGCATATAACCGATGCTCTTTGAGAGTTTGCAGAACAATCCTCAAGTGCATTGCATGCTCTGCTTCAGTTTGAGAATAAACCAGAATATCATCGATGAATACCATAATGAACTAATCCAAATAAGGCCAAAATACACGGTTCATCATATCCATAAAGGCTGCAGGAGCATTGGTCAAACCAAAGGCATTACTGGGAACTCGTAATGCCCGTATCTGGTGCAAATAGCTTTCTTCACAACATCAGACCCCTTTATCTTAAGCTGATAATACCCAGATTAGAGATCAATCTTTGAGAAAATAGAGGCTCCCCAAAACTAATTGAACAAGTCATCAATCCTGGACAATGGGTATTTATTCTTTACGGTCAGCTTGTTCAACTTTCAGTAATCAATGAATAACTGAAGTGAACCATCTTTCTTTTCGACAAACAAAACTGGAGCTCCCCAGGGTGAAGAGCTAGGCCGAATGAAACCTCGATCGATGAGCTCTTGCAACTAAAACTTCAGCTCCTTAGGAGCCATACGATATGGGTTCATGGAAATTGGTGCTCATCCCAGATATGTCTCAATTTCGATCTCCACGTCTCTGTCTGGCAGCAAACCAGGTAACTCCTCGGGAAACACATAAGGAAACTCCTTCACTGTAGGTATTTCTTCAATCTTCGATCGAGATACCTTGGTATTCAGAATACAAGCAATAAAGGTCTCGTATCACTTCCTGATCATTCTGTCATCCGTCAAGGCAGACACCACATTAGACAGATATCCACGTCTTTCACAACCAAAACAACCGTCTGGACATTAGAAGTCTTCAGAATTGCCCTCTTAGACTCACAATCCAGATTAACCCATGTTCAGTTAACCAATCCATACCAAGAATTAGGTAGAACTCCTCTAACGATAACTCCATAAGGTCAACTAGAAAAGTTTCCTCTTAAACTTTAAGGGGACATCGTTTGAAGATCTTTTTCACGATTACTGATTGACCCACTGGACTCATAATAGTAACTGTATTCTCAACGGTCTCAACTGAAATCTAAAGATCTTGGGACGCAGATTTTGATATATAGGAACGGGTAGAGTCGTTGTCAAGCAATACGAAATATAGAACAGAAAATATGATAAATGTACCTACAATAACATCAGTCTTGTCTCGATCATCACGATGTCTAGTAGCATAGACCAAAGCAGGTTGTCTAGCCTTAGACAAGGTGGTCCTTCACTCTGATGTGCTCGGCCTCTACTATCAGATCTAGTAGCTGATCCCGAACCTCTACCCTGATAACAACCTGTGGTAGGTGTCTGAACATATGCTTACGAATGGGCTGGAGTATGAAAATGTACAGAAGTCTGAACCGATACTCTGTCTGTAGAAGGTGGGTCCGGACACTCTTCCAAAAATGCTCGGTGGATCCACAATGAAAACAAACCCCGGCCTTCTTTCTACACTCTCCCCTATATAAATTTCCATAATACTCACATGTTGGTACAGGAAAGAATCCTAATGAACCACCTGAATAAAGGCTGAATCCTGAGGTGCTACAGGCCTAAAACTCGATCCACTCTTTGATAAGTAGCAGTACAAGCCCTCTTATCAAGGCATGCACGATACTCACTCTGACCAGAATGTCACCCAGATCGATCTCGATCTCGTCCCCAATCTCTGTCTCTATCTCGATCTCTGTCACTCTATCTGACAGCTAAAGTCTTCATCTCTTCTGCGGTCTTAGCTCGATTCACTAAGTCCTTAAATACCTCATCATGATGTGTAGCAATACGATCACGTATCCTAATTTGAAGTCCCTAGAAGAACTTGTTACATATGTATTTCTCGGTAGATAATGAAACTAGTGCCATATCTCAACAGATTCAGAAACTACAACTCATACTCAGCTACGGTCATGGAACCTTGCTCCAAGTCTTTAAAGGCCTGGCACATCTCTCTCAAGAATCGCTCACCCAAAAAACGATTCCTAAACTGCTCCTTAAAGAAGTCTCATGTCAACCGCTTAGAAGGCACACCTACTCACGACTGATTCCCACCAAGTATGAGCATTTCCATCCAACATAGATATAACTCCTTGATATTTCTTGGTTGGCTCCAAACCCAACTGATCCATACGCCTCTCGGTATCATGAAGCCAACTCTCCGCCTCCGTCAGTACCCCACCAAGGGATCCAGAAAAGGTCCTGACCCCATTAGCAATAAGAGTTTAAGATATAGGAACTTCTGGTACAATGCCTGATGCTCTCACTGCCCTCTGAATCAACTGGAGGAACTGTCTACTCAAGGTCTCATAAGTAATTCCTGCCATAGGTACAGGTCTAGAAATTGTCGGTTCTCTAACCGAAGTCGTCATATCGATACTGGTAGCAGGTGGTAGATCAGTAGGTGCAGCAGAACTATTAGGGGCAAGAGGATCTACTAGAATTGAAGGATTACTCATCGGTTCATCTATTGGGTCAATGAACCTAGCAGCTCAACCTCAACCGCGGGCAGTGTTGGATGATGGGTTTTTGAATTGTTGTTTTGATGGCTGAGTTTATGGCTAAGTTAAGCTTCGTAAACGTTTGATGATGATTTCGGTTTGTTTCAAATGGTTTCTTAGTGGGCAACCTAAGAGTTGCAGGGTTTTGCTCTGAGGCAATGGTTTGAATGCATAATGATGCATTTATCCTCTGGTTTTATGTGTTTAAAACAAGGGATAATCAAGGCGACGAAACTTGACGTTGTTTTGGTGGCTTGCCGAGAGCTTATAATATCGCGTTGGTAAGAAAGGCAAAGTGTATTGGTGAGTGGAAACTGGTTTTTAATGCTTTACACAGGTTTGTAAAGGTTGTTGGGAGTTTAGGGTAAGCGTGAGACACTTACCTAAGCTCGGAAGTAAGTTTCCTTTATTTTGCTCTTGAATATCCGCTTGGATATGAGCATGTTGTTTGCATGTTTTGGTGATAAACATGGTATGATTTACTTACTGGAAATGCATGATTTTGAGTACATATACAGGGGATTGAAAGTATATTAAATGCTATTGAGCATTGGTTTTCATTCCGGTTGGGAATGGTGTTATTGCATTGGCAATAAGATTTGCATATGTGACGTTTTGTTTAATGCATTGTAAAACAGTAAGTAAATGGTTTGCAAATGATATATTGGCTATGTGACAAGGTGAGAAAACAATCGGATATAGTTGGCATGCCATAGGATTAAAAGTGCACTATAAAATATGAACAAAATCGATCGTGGCCATGGGTCCTTGAGGTATGGAAGTTTAACAAGGCCACTCGGACTGTTGGGGACCTCATTTGAGGGCTTACGATTTAACTAGGCAACCCAAATTGATGGTGATCTTGAAGATTAACTAGGCAAGGTTGGTACACTTGCGGTTTAACTAGGCGAGGGTGTCAAATCTTACGGTTTAACTAGGCATGGTATGAGAGATCCGTGTATCCGATGTGTATAGGATAGCGGTAGTCTATCCGTGTCACTATAAATGCTAATATATATGAAAGTTCATGTGTTGAACCTTGTTTATAATGCTTTGGGATTTAAGCATGGTTTGTTTAAAATGCTTTGGGGTTTAAGCATGGATTGTATATGATGTTATTTAAAGGTTGTTATGTTTTGATTCGGTTGGAATCATGGAAAGGCTTTGGTTGTAAGCATGTTTTGGAAAACAAACATATAATTTTCAAATGGTTTTAATGCATCATTGTTTGATGAGTGTTATGAGGCTGTCCATTGATGTTGGCCTCCTTTGATTGTGTCGAACTAGGATCGAAGTAAGATTTCCCATGTAGAAGTGGGGCTGCAAAAGAAGATGTTGAAAGTATAGTTTATGGTGTTTAAGGGACTGGAATTTGGTGTTGAAATGTAGGATGAAAGAAGGTAGAATATTGCTGAAAATTTAGGATGGAGAAAGGTTGAAGATGAGTGCTTGAAGAAGAAATAATGGTGGAAATGGTTGCTGGAAATTTTGGTGAAGAAAAAGGTTTTAAGTTGTTGGACAATGAAATAAAAACAAGAACAAGGAACAAGGAAGAACCTATACAATAAAGTGTATAAACCCGAACCTTATACGCTCTTTGTTCAAAGGACTTGGACCCATTGATTAAGAAATCAAGAACCCAAAGTATCTGGTTTGACAACACAAGTACAAGACTTGAAAATGTCAGAAAAAGTTCAATGAAGAACTAAGTTGAGAGAAATTCTCACAAGTAATTTTTTATTCATAAGTTGTGTAACCTTTTTACATTAAAAATCTGAAACATATATAAGAAATACAAGAGGGAAATCTGAAATGCTTCAAATTTCAAAAGAAAACTACCTATTTGATCTAAGGGTGGCGGTGAGGAAGTTTAATTTGAAACAAATCTGATGGTTGTATTTGAAATAAACAAACTGATCAGCTTACAACTTTCCTTCACCGAACAATCAAATTCTCTTTGTGCCCCGTTGATGTTGTAATGTTCACTGTTGTAGAACACATTGCCATTGCAATTTCTTTCATCTTTTCCACTTTTTGAAGTGCTTTTCTTCTTTCTTTTTCGAAACTGAATTTTCTCTTTTGTTTTTTTTTCTTTTTTTATTCGATATTTTTTTATATTTCGCACTCACAAAGATGATTTCTTACTTGAATCCAACTGAAGCTCTGATACCATATGTTACGAGGTTGTCCATTGATGTAGGCCTCCTTTGATTGTGTCGGATCTAGGATCGAAGTAAGATTTCCCATGTAGAAGTGGGGCTGCAAAAGAAGATGTTGAAAGTATAGTTTATGGTGTTTAAGGGACTGAAATTTGGTGTTGAAATGTAGGATGAAAGAAGGTAGAATATTGCTGGAAATTTAGGATGGAGAAAGGTTGAAGATGAGTGCTTGAAGAAGAAACAATGGTGGAAATGGTTGCTAGAAATTTTGGTGAAGAAGAAAGGTTTTAAGTGATGGACAATGAAATAAAAACAAGAACAAAGAACAAGGAAGAACCTATACAAAAAAGTGTATAAACTCAAACCTTATATGCTCTTTGTTCAAAGGACTTGGACCCATTGATTAAGAAATCAAGAACCCGAAGTATCTGTTTGACAACACAAGTATGAGACTTGAAAATGTCAGAAAAAGTTCAATGAAGAACTAAGTTGAGAGAAATTCTCACAAGTAATTTTTGATTCATAAGTTGTGTAACCTTTTTAATTAAAAATCTGAAACATATATAAGAAATACAAGATGGAAATCTGAAATGCTTCAAATTTCAAAAGAAAACTACCTATTTGATCTAAGTGTGGCGGTGAGGAAGTTTAATTTGAACCAAATCTGATGGCTGTATTTGAAATAAACAAATTGATCAGCATTAAAAATGACTCCTAAATGAACCGGGAACACTTGAATTTCAAACAAAATGCACATGGCAATTGTTTGAATTCAAAAATCAAACTTTTTGGCCTTATCCTTGAGAATTCCGCCCATTGTGTTGAGAGGGAGTTCAAATCTACCATACACATGCATATACATGTGTTAAGGCTGCCATGTGTGGACGCCATGCTTGGGGAGCTGCTGGAGCCTTTAGCTTGATGCACCTTGTTGTAGGACACACACTCCTAAGTGTAGGTGCATGTCCCTCCATGTTTGAGCTACCATTGGACTCATTAGTTGGGTTGAGCTACTGGAGCTGAAGTTGAGCTAGTTGAGCTTAATTGAGCTGATTTGGAGTGTTGGAGCTGAAATGAGCTGATTTAAGCTACACCTTGTTCTTGAGCTTCAATCGAGCTAGTAGGAAGGTCCTTAGCTGCCACTCTTTATTATGCCGCTGTAAAAACAAAGTAAACACACGTAAACTTATTGAAGACATAATATAAACAAACTAATTAGATACATATAAGTATAAACTAAGTATAAGTAATTAATATGTCACATATTAGCATCAACACATTGAAAAACTTGTTATCTAAGGCTGAAACATTGAGAAATGACTTGGAAGCTTTAATGCATTTATTTGAAAGAACTTCCCTGAATAGCTTAGCCTTAGAACGAGTAATAGGGCCTGTTGGCATGACCTCCAGATCAGGTGTTGGTGTTGATGTGCTCACATCAATGAGCATCCTCACTAAGCATGTGTGCTTACTCTCTCTTTTTCCTAATGATGCAGAGCAATAAAGTTCGGGGCAAAAAAGGCAAGGTTTGCAAGGATCCAAGAGATAAACTACTTTTGAGTATGAACTCGGTTTATGTTTTTGGTTAATAAGGCAATGTGCTCGCCATGGTTTTTAGGAGTTGTAAATCCGTTACATTGTGAATTTTAGAATGATTCTTGATAGAGTAGCGCAATCTTAGATTTGGAAGCCTTCAATCAAGTTGTTGCAAGAACTAGGAGCTCTAGACTCAATCAAGGAAGTTTGGGCAGATTTGAAAATTCAAGAGAAAAGAGAAAGGGATTTTCTTGAATTGTTCAGATTCAAGGCTGGAAATTTAAAGAAAGAAAGACGAGATGAAGGACTAGATGATAAGAAATAAGAATATAAGAAAAAAGATGAGAAAATATTAAGAAGAAGATACCTCAAATCTGAAAATTCCAGCTTTGTTTATGGAATTATGGAAGATTGTGTGAAGGTTGAAGATGAAGATGGCTTGTGAATTGTTGATGTTGTTTTGTCCTCGGCACCCTCTTAGACTCAATTATCTAAGCAAGCAACCTCAAGCGGCTCTAACCCACCCTCCCATATGCGATTATATAGGCAAGCAAGAGTGTGAAGATGATCTCCCTCACAAGAACTCGTCGAACTTATGTTGAAGAAGACTTCGAAGGCACAAGTAATCGGCACTTGCAAAAATAAACTGACTAAATATTTCATAAATCAAAGAAAATCTGTCTTACAATGATGGAGGCTTCATCCTTTAATAGGTGAAGGATAGACAAAGTAATTTAACTTCTACTAAAACAAGGAAAACCTAGTCTAATTAAAAATAATAATAAAATAACAGCCTTTAAACTCCTTGTGCTTGTGTGGCAAGGAATAGGGTGATAAGGCAAGTGATAAGATGATAAGGGCTGGGTGGCTGGTTCCTAAAGTATATAAAACCCTAAAAACATCAATTTAAATGATAATAAATATATTGGGCTAAGTTTAATTCGTCCAAAGCCTTATATGTTAGCTTTTGGGCTGAATTTTACAAAATCCCGTAATAATCCCGTATCCAGTTTTCTGCATGCGCAATCTTCAGTAAATTGGACGTATCTTGAGTTCCCGATGTCCGATTGACGCGTTTCAAGATGCGTTGGAAAGGTAACTGAATGACGGACAATTTGTTAGGAGACAACTCAACCCAAAAATGCCTGGATACCATCCAAAAACTCGTTGCAGTTTAGCTGACTTTCCAGACTTCACAAACAGATTCAGTTTCTTGTCCAAGATGCATCGTTTTTGACCTCCTATGCATGCATTGTTTTGGCCATTATTGTTTGCATCGAACAAATTCAGCTTTTTGTCCAATATGAGTAATTTAACCCTGCTCATGCATGTATCATTCCCCCCACTCCTCAAAACGATTCGTCCTCGAATCTAAATCGGCAATGAGAGAACAATCATCAACTTCAATTGAAAAGGCTTCTTTGTTGTATGTGGAGTGATCTAATTGAGCTCCTCTCAATGGTTCAACAAAATCCTGAAAAGATAAGATAACACTACTCGAACATTTGTGTAATGATTAGTCAAAACAAAATCACTCGTCGCGTTCTTTTTCTTGTCTTTTTCTTTTGGGTTTTGTGTTACTTTTACCTCATATGTATTTTCACTCACCAAATTTGGGCCATTAATTTGACTTTTTTCACTCTTGGCCTCTTTACTCTCAGTCTTTTGTATCTCACATCTCATATCCCTCTCACAAAATTTATCATCAATGTACAATTTCTGTAGAGGAGAAAGTATTTCTAACGGAACAATAGGGCAATAATCAAATGAAGGGTTAGAATTACACTTACTTTCTTTGTGGGGAGGTGATGAGAGAATAGCAAGTGGACCTACTACTTCACATGAGGGATTAGAAGAATTATCATCTTGTCTAATGTGTTCACTATCACTATCACTATCACTATCCTTTTGTTTGGGAGATGGTTCTTCTCCAATATCAACATTTGCACAAATGTTAGAAGTAGAAGTAGGAAGAGAATCATGTGTACCTTCTTGTTTTGGGATGTCTTCGTGGTCAGTTGCATTTGTGTAGTCAATTGATTCAGCCTTTTGTGCTTCCAATCTTTTTCGTTTTATCCTCTCACACTGTTTTTTTTTCGCTATTTCTTCATCTACTTTTTCCGGCTCTATTGTAGCAAACGAGAGCTTCTGGCCTTGGTGCACAACCGAGTATCCATTTGTATTGATTCGATGGACAGCGCCACGATCATTTTTCCAAGGTCTTCCTAATAGCAAGTGGGTGACTTCCATAGGAACCACGTCACACCATACATCATCACAATAGCTTCCAAGAGTAAAAGAGATTAAACAACGTTCGGTTACCTTCATATCCGGTCCGCTATTAAACCCTTGAAGATGATACGGCTTAGGGTGTTCTTGGCATGGTATATCGAGTACATCAACAATGAAGCTACTCACTAAGTTTACACGACTATCACCATCAATAATTAAAGAACATAGATTACCTTGTATCTTACATCGTGACCGAAAAATATTTATTGGTATACGATAACGAGTGTTGAAAAGAGAATAAAACATCCTAATTGCTTTAAGAATCCAAAGAAAAGGTTAGACACCAATAGAAATATAGTTGCAAGGAGAAAGAAGAGTATGCAACTTTTAGTCCTACTAACACAAAGAAACAAGAAAGTGTTAGAAGATGTGTAAGAAGCAATAAAAGCTAAAACAAACGAAAACTAATGGCTAAGAATGAAAGAAAATTAGAAAACCCCGAAAAACCTAGAATTTTGCTGCAACTTGATCTACTTCGTTCAAGGTGTTCCCGATGTCAAACAATTCTGAAATTTTATGTGGTGACTCCTCGAAAGGTGTGGATCTGATCTGAAAATTTTCAGCTCAAAATTCGCTCGTTTGAATTTGACGAATTTTCCCTAATTTTTGAGTTTTTCACCCAAAAACGCCAAAATTCTTGTCAAGAATCGTCCCAAATCTGATACCAAATGATAGAGTAGCGCAAATTCGAATAAAGAGAAAAACCAAACAAACCAAAATAAAGAACAAATCTAAAAATTCAGATTTGCTTATGATGGTGGCGTCAATGGAGGAAGCTTGAATATGTGGAGATGGCGTGATGATTGAAGATGAAGATGGCTTGTGAATTGTTGATGTTGTTTTGTCCTTGGCACCCTCTTAGACTCAATTATCTAAGCAAGCAACCTCAAGCGGCTCTAACCCACCCTCCTAGACGCGCAAGCAAGAGTGTGAAGATGATCTCCCTCACAAGAACTCGTCGAACCTATGTTGAACAAGACTTCGAAGGCACAAGTAATCAGCACTTGCAAAAATAAACTGACTAAATATTTCATAAATCAAAGAAAATCTGTCTTACAATGATGGAGGCTTCATTCTTTTATAGGTGAAGGATAGACAAAGTAATTTAACTTCTACTAAAACAAGGAAAACCTAGTCTAATTAAAAATAATAATAAAATAACAGCCTTTAAACTCCTTGTGCTTGTGTGGCAAGGAATAGGGTGATAAGGCAAGTGATAAGATGATAAGGGCTGGGTGGCTGGTTCCTAAAGTATTTAAAACCCTAAAAACATCAATTTAAATGATAATAAATATATTGGGCTAAGTTTAATTCGTCCAAAGCCGTATCCAGTTTTCTGCATGCGCAATCTTCAGTAAATTGGACGTATCTTGAGTTCCCGATGTCCGATTGACGCGTTTCAAGATGAGTTGGAAAGGTAACTGAATGACGGACAATTTGTTAGGAGATAACTCAACCCAAAAATGCCTGGATCCCATCCGAAAACTCGTCGCAATTTAGCTGACTTTCCAGACTTCACAAACAGATTCAGTTTCTTGTCCAAGATGCATCGTTTTTGACCTCCTATGCGTGCATTGTTTTGGCCATTATTGTTTGCATCGAACAAATTCAGATTTTTGTCCAATATGAGTAATTTAACCCTGCTCATGCATGTATCAATTCTACGCTGGTTTTTGATGAAGGTTTGATGTTCAACTTGATGTTAATATTTGCCTATAGTTGAGGTTGAATGAGTGTTTAGGTATGCATCTAGAGTACTCTTGTGGATTACTATGTTGTGCTGGTTTGACCAGGTTTAATATGCTATGTTGAGTGTGTTGGCATGTTGCTTATGCTGAGAATGGTCTAATTGTGCATTTTGGTATGTTTGGCAAAATGGTCTAAGAAGCATGCCTCTAGAGTGGTCCTTTGGAAGTATGAGGTTGTTTTGTTTGCCTAACCTTGGAATAAATGATAGTTTATGTATATTCAAATGTATGCATGTATGCAAGTTGCTAGGGGCCAATTGCATCTAGAATTGTGTGAAAAAAAATAGTTAATTTTGACATTACAGTCCCAAGCATATCGATAAGCGGGGGACCATATCGGTATGGCTAGGGAAATAAGGATAGGGTGTTTTGGTACAGGTATTGATATGATCTCGACTATGAGTTTTGAATCATATATGTGAATGCCCGATCGTGATTCTAGTAAGAACTCTGCAGTGCTTTGAATGTATTCTGAAATTACTCAAACAACAATGTAAGTAGAAATAGATAAATAAGAAATAGAAATAATGGGATGAAAGATATGTAGAAGGGGTGTAGGAAGAGTGATAGTTGTGATTATGGAAGGAAAAAAAAAAATAAAATGAAAAAATGTAGGTGAAGATGATGGGGTGTTGGCGTTAAGATGAAGAAATTCAAAGGATGGATTGTGACCCCTAACTATAAAGAGTTAGGAACCAGCAATATAATAAAGTGGAAATGAAGTGGTAGGATATGGAACGTGACCCACTAGCTATAGATGAGCTAGGAACCAACGCTATAACAAAAGGGAAATGGATGAAGACTACAAGACTAACTTGAAGCCGATAAAAAGTTCCACAAGAGAACAAGAATGAAAGCAATCTTTCAAAGATGTTTTATATATTCAAAAGTGTGTCTTACAATGATCCTAAAGATGCCTATTTATAGTAGAAGTAGGCAGAATATGAAAAGGTGTTACAAGAAAGATGAATGCTCATCTTAATGCACTTGAATACACATGAATGCTTTGTCCTTTCTTCTCATCTTCAAAGCTGATTAGTTTAGACAAATTGAGGTTGAATTTAGTCATATTTTCGTCCAAATTAAGAAGGACTCTTGGGCTGCCTTGTTTTGCTATCATATGAAGAGAAAGGGGATGAATGTGGACAAGGATGAATGTAGACATCCTTGCTGTCCAGCTTAAGTGCAACTCTTCATCTTCCAAACTGATTAATATGACTTGAATGTCATAAAAAGGTGAGTTTCATCCAGCCTTCATTTCATGTCTCCTCAATGAATTTTGAAACCCCCACTTGAATGGTGATAACATCAACCTTGAATGCCTTGAATTTGCTGAATTAAGATGGCCATCAATTGCTTGTCTCTTGGTAGAAGATGAAAGAACTCTTCCTTGGCTCAAATTCATTCAAATCATCCATGCATAAAATTCCCGTAATAAAAATTTCAGCCTGCACTGTCTTCAGTAAATCATTCGTATCTCAAGCTCCCGATATCGGATTGAGGTGATTCAAAAGGCATTGGAAAGCTAAGAGATGGAGGAATAACGTCCAATTGATTTCTGGATCCAAACACGTCTGTATCGCATCCAGAATTGGAAGACATTCTGCTGATATTCTTGCATCTGGTAAAACCGTTCATCTTCCCTCATGCACCTAGACACAAAGGTAAACTTTATTCAATCTTTAATTGAAAACATGCATGTAAACAATTAAGAGTTAGTTTAATAAATGAGCTAGTTTGATGAATGAACTAGTTTAATTAATGAACTAACTTTATTCAATGAACTAATAATCTTGAATGAACTAGTTTAATCAATGAACTACTTAGTTAAATGAAGTGTATAACTAAATGAACTACATGTTTAAATGCAACGCATGCTTTAATGAACAACATGTTTATTGAATGCAATGAATGTTATGCAAACTTTAAATACTCATGCAAATTCATGCATAAGCAAAGTAAAGTGTTCCTCCCTTATTATTTCTTCTTTCTCACGTCCCAAGCTTGATGTAAACATATTTTCCATGGCTGCTTGGAAATCCTTGGCCCTTGCTCGAGTAATGGGGCCACCTGGGTACTTCTCTGGGTCTTTGCCATTGACGTTCATATCAGTCCCTCCTCTTTTTAAGGCGATTTGTCCCCAAATCATCATCTACATCATAAGGAGATAGGTCAGCAACATTGAAGGTTGCACTAACATTAAACTCACCTGGAAGATCTAATTGATAGGCATTGTCATTGATCTTCTTGACTATTTGGAATGGTCCATCTCCCGAGGCATTAATTTGGACTTTCGTTGAGCCGAACCTTTCTTTCCTCATGTGCAGCCACACCCAATCCCCTGGCTCAAAGGAAATTCGCTTACGACCCTTATTTGCTTGCTGCTCATATTGCTTGGTTCGTTTTTCAATGTTCTCCAAGACTTGTTGATGAAGCTTCTTAACAAATTCAGCTTTATTAAGTCCATCTTTATTCACAATTTGATCAGCGGGTAATGGTAACAAGTCTATCGGTGTTAATGGATTGAATCCATACACCACTTCAAAAGGCGTCGCCCTGTAGTACTATGGATCGAACGGTTGTATGCAAACTCCACATGTGGTAAACTCTCCTCCCATGTTTTCAAATTCTTCCTAATGATGGATCAAGTAACATAGAAAGTACTCGGTTCACCACTTCAGTTTGGCCATCCGTTTGAGGGTGGCAAGTGGTGGAGAATAGTAACTTAGTACCAATCTTACTCCATAGGGCTCTCCAAAAGTGACTTAAGAACTTCACATCCCGATCAGACACAATAGTTCTTGGTATGCCATGTAACCTTAAGATTTCCCTGAAAAACAAAGTAGCAATATGTGAGGCATCATTAGTTTTGTTACAGGGAATGAAATGAGCCATTTTGGAGAATCTATCCACAATTACAAAGATGGAATCTTTGTTATTCTTGGTACGTGGAAGCCCTAGCACAAAATCCATTGAAATATCCATCCATGGTGCTTCCGTATGGGTAGTGGTGTGTAAAGTCCATGTGGCATGACTTTAGATTTGGCCTTCCTGCAAGTGATGCATCGCTCACACAACCTCTCCACATCTCGTTTCATTTTAGGCCAATATAGGTGCTCTTGAAGTATAGCCAAAGTCTTTGCTATCCCAAAATGTCCCATTAATCCTCCTCCATGAGCTTCCTTAGTTAGCAATTCACGCATGGAACCTTGAGGGATGCATAGTCTTCCTTCCTTAAATAGGAAACCATCATGCTTATAGTATTTTTCAATTGACCCTTTCTCACAAGCTTTGTAAATCTCTCCAAAATCAGAGTCAGAGACATATAAGTCTTTAATAAAAACAAAACCCAATAACTTAGATTCCAAAGTGTTTAAAAGAATATACCTCCGTGACAATGCATCGGCAACTATATTCTCCTTACCTTTCTTGTACTTGATAACATATGGGAAAGTTTCAAGAAACTCCACCCATTTGGCATGCCTTTTGTTGAGTTTATGCTGCCCCGGATATGTTTCAATGCCTCATGATCAGTGTGAATGATGAACTCCTTAGGCCAAAGGTAATGTTGCCATGTTTCCATTGCCCTCACAAGAGCATACATCTCCTTGTCATAGGTAGGGTAATTAAGCGTAGCTCCACTTAATTTTTCACTGAAATAGGCTATAGGACGTCCACCTTGAGACAAAACTGCTCCAATTCCTACACCTGATGCATCACATTCAATTTCAAAAGTTAGATTAAAATCAGGTAGAGCAAGTAAAGGGGCATGCATTAAACAATCTTTAATGCTATTAAAGGACTTCTCTTGATCTTCCCCCCAAAAGAATTTAGAATTCTTCTTAATAACACTTGTTAGTGGGGCGGCTATGGTGCTGAAGTTGGGGACGAATCTTCGATAAAAACTTGCAAGTCCATGGAAGCTCCTAACTTGAGAAATGCTTGCTGGTCGTGGCCACTCTTCAATGGCTTTAACCTTCTCTTTGTCCACCTCCAAGCCTTCAGAACTCACAACGAAACCTAGGAAAACAACCCTGTCAGTACAAAATGTACATTTTTGTAAGTTAGCAAACAGTTTTTCCTTCCTCAAAACTAGCAAAACTGACCTTAAATGTTGAACATGTTCTTTCATGGTTTTACTATAGATTAGATTGTCATCAAAGTAAACCACACAAAACTTACCCAAGAATGGCCTAAGAACATGATTCATTAACCTCATAAACGTGCTTGGAGCATTAGTTAAGCCAAAAGGCATAACCAACCACTCATAAAGGCCTTGCTTAGTTTTGAATGCTGTTTTCCACTCATCACCTTCCCGCATTCGTATTTGGTGGTAACCACTTTTAAGATCAATCTTGGAAAAGAGGTTAGAACCACTAAGCTCATCTAACATGTCATCTAAGCGAGGAATAGGGTGACGATACTTTACCGTAATTTTGTTTACCGCTCGGCAGTCCACACACATGCGCCAAGTTCCATCCTTCTTTGGCACAAGTAGAACCGCACGGCACATGGGCTAAGGCTTTCCCTCACGTAGCCTTTTGACATCAACTCAGATACTTGCCTTTGCAACTCCTTAGTTTCTTCGGGTTGCTTGCACGCTGGTCGGTTTGGAATGACGGCTCGGGAACAAAGTCTATTTGATGTTCTATGCCACGAATAGGTGGCAGCCCACTTGGTATTTCCTCCGAAATAGGTCATCAAACTCCTGCAATAAAGACACAACAAAAGCAGGCAATTTTTGATCAAGGTAGTTATTATTCAAGAAATTTTCCTTGTACATGAGCACAAGTGCTTCCTTTGCTGTCATTAAACTCTTTTTCAACTCTCTCTCTTTAGAAAGAATGCTGATTTTCCTTCCTCATTTTGATCACACTCCTTTGCTTTTACCTCCATTTTGGTCTCTCTCTCTTTGGCTTTTTCAATTTTTCCTCTCAATAAAATTTGGTCTTCATGTATTTGTTTTGGAGAAAGTGGGGCTAAAGTGATCTTCTTTGTTTCATGGGTGAACGTATACCGTTGGTATACCCGTCATGGATCACTCGCCTATCAAATTGCCAAGGCCTTCCAAGTAATAAATGGCTTGCGTGCATTGGAACGACATCGCATAATACCTCGTCTTTGTACTTCCCAATAGAGAAAACAATTCGAACTTGTTTGGTCACCTTGAGTTCTCCTCCATCGTTGAGCCATTGTAGCTTATAAGGTTGTGGATGCTTTGTTGTTGCCAAGCCAAGTGTATCTACCATTAAGGTACTAGCAACATTAGTGCAACTACCACCATCAATAATAACAAAGCATACCTTTCCTCCAACATGGCAACGAGTATGGAAGATATTTTCTCGTTGTTCATTTCCTCAACGGATTGTACGTTTAGGCTTCTTTTGACAACAAGAACCTCTCCTTCCACGCCATACTCTAATTCTTCTTCTTCGATGGCAACATCTTCATTCTCATCCTCTTCTTGTTCCGATTCAACTTCTCCATCATCTTGAAGAAGCATGGTGTTGCGGTTCGGACATTGGCTTGCAAATGTGTCCACGCCCCAAACACTTAAAACATTGTATGTCACGGAACGATTTGGAGTAGCGGTAGTCTTACCCTTGCTGGTTTCGCAATGGGCTTACTTCCTTTCGGTGGTCCTCCTTTTTCGTGGGACGGTATTGGAGGAGTCTTCTTGTATGAACTTTGCCCCCATTTTGATGTTGAACTCCCATAAGATCGTGTGGCACCCTTTCTTTTGAGCTGTTTTTCCACTTTCATGGCCATATGCACCATGTCTTCCATCTCCACATAATGTTGCAACTCGACCACGTTCGCAATGTCCGGATTTAGTCCCGCTAGGAATCTTGCCATTGTGGCTTCTCGATCCTCGTCGATGTTGGCTCGAATCATGGACACCTCCATCTCTTTGTAGTAATCTTCAACACTTCGGTTACCTTGTGAAAGATTTTGAAGACGGTTGAATAACTCTCGATGGTAGTGGGTTGGAATGAATCGCCTTCGCATCACCGCTTTCATTTCATCCCATGTAGTGATAGGATGTTCTCCATTGCGTCTCCTACTTGATGTCAATTGATCCCACCATATTAGTGCATAATCCGTAAACTCAATGGCAGCGAGTTTTACCTTTTTAAGCTCTGAATAGTTATGGCACTCAAAAATGTGCTCAACCTTCTTTTCCCATGCAAGATAGGTTTCAGGATCCGCTCTTCCTTGAAAAGGAGGAATGGTAATCTTGATGTTGCTGAGATTATCGTCTACTCGTGGTCGAGCTCTCTGGCCTTGTTGTACCATGCTATGTTGGGATACTTGATCTTGCACATCATCTACTTCAACTTCTTCAGGATACTCCTCATTACCCTGATTAGCTTGTGAAATTTCAAGCTGGTCTATTCGCTCAATTAGGGGCTCCAATTGCTCTTGGATCATTTTGGCCATTGCTTGAAGCATAGCCTGATTTTGCAAATTGGGAACTCCTTCACCACTATGACCAGATCTTTGTGACATGTTAGATAAAGAAACAAAAGAAATTAAACCTTACTAACACAAAATCTCACCTTTCCACTCCAAAGAAAATGCACTCACACTCGTGTTTCACTCGGGTTAGGCTTTTCCCCTTAATGCACACTCATGCCTTTTACCACTCGTGCTTTATTTTCAAGTCCGTTTGGGAACTTCCTCAAGGCTTACAAGTGTCTCGTGGACTTCGGCTGAAACAATTCTAGCTTGGTAGGAGAATGATGAATAATAAAAGGATAATGGCTTCAAAAAGAAAGAATTACTAAGAATAGGTAAAGGAATTTGTAATTGAGCAATAAGAAATGATGTATTGTAATTTTTTTTAAACAAGAATAGACTGCTCCTCTCCCTCTTTAAGATTTTTTTTTTTTTTTTTTGATTTTTTTACTAACCCGGAGAGAAAAAATAATACGCTTACTGAATCGTCTAGGCTCTGATACCAAATGATATGATCTCGACTATGAGTTTTGAATCATATATGTGAATGCCCGATCGTGATTCTAGTAAGAACTCTGCAGTGCTTTGAATGTATTCTGAAATTACTCAAACAACAATGTAAGTAGAAATAGATAAATAAGAAATAGAAATAATGGGATGAAAGATATGTAGAAGGGGTGTAGGAAGAGTGATAGTTGTGATTATGGAAGGAAAAAAATAAAAGATGAAAATGTAGGTGAAGATGATGGGGTGTTGGCGTTAAGATGAAGAAATTCAAAGGATGGATTGTGACCCCTAACTATAAAGAGTTAGGAACCAGCAATATAATAAAGTGGAAATGAAGTGGTAGGATATGGAACGTGACCCACTAGCTATAGATGAGCTAGGAACCAACGCTATAACAAAAGGGAAATGGATGAAGACTACAAGACTAACTTGAAGCCGATAAAGTTCCACAAGAGAACAAGAATGAAAGCAATCTTTCAAAGATGTTTTATATATTCAAAAGTGTGTCTTACAATGATCCTAAAGATGCCTATTTATAGTAGAAGTAGGCAGAATATGAAAAGGTGTTACAAGAAAGATGAATGCTCATCTTAATGCACTTGAATACACATGAATGCTTTGTCCTTTCTTCTCATCTTCAAAGCTGATTAGTTTAGACAAATTGAGGTTGAATTTAGTCATATTTTCGTCCAAATTAAGAAGGACTCTTGGGCTGCCTTGTTTTGCTATCATATGAAGAGAAAGGGGATGAATGTGGACAAGGATGAATGTAGACATCCTTGCTGTCTAGCTTAAGTGCAACTCTTCATCTTCCAAACTGATTAATATGACTTGAATGTCATAAAAAGGTGAGTTTCATCCAGCCTTCATTTCATGTCTCCTCAATGAATTTTGAAACCCCCACTTGAATGGTGATAACATCAACCTTGAATGCCTTGAATTTGCTGAATTAAGATGGCCATCAATTGCTTGTCTCTTGGTAGAAGATGAAAGAACTCTTCCTTGGCTCAAATTCATTCAAATCATCCATGCATAAAATTCCCGTAATAAAAATTTCAGCCTGCACTGTCTTCAGTAAATCATTCGTATCTCAAGCTCCCGATATCGGATTGAGGTGATTCAAAAGGCATTGGAAAGCTAAGAGATGGAGGAATAACGTCCAATTGATTTCTGGATCCAAACACGTCTGTATCGCATCCAGAATTGGAAGACATTCTGCTGATATTCTTGCATCTGGTAAAACCGTTCATCTTCCCTCATGCACCTAGACACAAAGGCAAACTTTATTCAATCTTTAATTGAAAACATGCATGTAAACAATTAAGAGTTAGTTTAATAAATGAGCTAGTTTGATGAATGAACTAGTTTAATTAATGAACTAACTTTATTCAATGAACTAATAATCTTGAATGAACTAGTTTAATCAATGAACTACATGTTTAAATGCAACGCATGCTTTAATGAACAACATGTTTATTGAATGCAATGAATGTTATGCAAACTTTAAATACTCATGCAAATTCATGCATAAGCAAAGTAAAGTGTTCCTCCCTTATTATTTCTTCTTTCTCACGTCCCAAGCTTGATGTAAACATATTTTCCATGGCTGCTTGGAAATCCTTGGCCCTTGCTCGAGTAATGGGGCCACCTGGGTACTTCTCTGGGTCTTTGCCATTGACGTTCATATCAGGTATGGGCGTTTCATACGCATAATGGTTACTATAATTTCATTTTTGGAATGAGGCCACGTACCGAAACCCTAGGTGACTGTATCGGTACGGTATTTAAGGAATTTATAAAGTATTTTATACTCGAAGTGGCGTACCAGTATGGGTCTCACCATATCAAAACGATGGGTTCACAACCGTATCGATACAGGACTTAGCGTATCGATACAAATATCGTTGTTTTTGTTAATGTCTTGGAAAGGCAGTTTTGGTTTCTTTCGTTTTAGTCCCTGAATCTTTTTTTCCAGTTATTTGAACATGGATGATTGTTTGAATCTTATTTTTGACATATAAGCATGAAATGTATTTAATTAAAGGTTCGTAACTTAAAAATTAGAAAAATCCTTATATATTGTTGAAATTACATTTTGGTCCCTAATTCATGTTTGTGGCCAATTGGATATCGTTACAATGCCCGATTGAGATAAGTGCTCACCTTCGAACAGTATGATCAGGTAGAAAAGAATTAATGCATCTAGACAAGATAAAAGAAAAAAGTGGATGCGTTTTAGGTTTTATCTTCCTGGTTTACTTCGATAAACCTAATGTAGCTCGCTTGGTTCAGTTTTGCGACTAGGCCGGGTCGAGGGTGTTACAGTTATACAATGTGTTGCAAGTTACTATGTAATGCATTGCATTTCTACACATCTTTATTTTTAATATTAAGTCATTTAACGCATGTTTGCATTGCATTATTAGCTTAAGTATGCATCTTATTATAGCTTTAGCTTAGCTCACACATTGTTAATGCTTTTTAGGTACTATGGATGAAAGCATAAGCTCGTAATAGCTCAAGGACCTTACAAGGAGCTCAAATTAGCTCAAGGAGTTTGGAACAGCTCAATGACATTCAAAGCAACTCATATTAGCTTAAGGAGTCCAATGGTAGCTCATGGTAGCTCGAGGACAAAGGGAAGCATTCTAAGGAAGCTCACAAGCTTCAAGGATTAGCTCACATAGCTACAGGTAGCTCGTGTGATGCCCTCCAACACTCTAATTTATGTTTTTGAGAGAAGCTTGATTATTCCCGACCGTAAATGCAAGTAAGCCTTTTAATCCAAATGCTTTGAAGTTGAAATGAAGAGTGAAAGATGTTGAAATGTTGGGTGCAGAAGCTAGGATGCATGGTGTTTAAAGGAATGGATGAATGAAAGGAAATGGTTAAGTTTTTTGTGGTAGGTTCGGTTATGGTGAGTGAAGGGAAAAGAAAGATAGTGAAATGGAATGAACAAGGGGTGATAGTATTCAAAGGATTCAAAGAAATAAACTATACTAAAAAGTATAATCTCGCTTCTTAAGATAATGACTTTGAGGGTGGTAGATAGGACTTGGACCCTTAGGTTAGATGAACCTTGGATCCAAAGTATAGTATGGAAAGATAGGAGACGCCACAAGCAAAGCTTGATAAGTTGACAAAGTTCTTAAAAGAACAAGTTTGAGAGAAAACCTCACAAAAGGAAATTATATTGAAAGAAAGTTGTGTATGAGTTGTGTTACAAGGGTGGCAGGATGAGTCTATTTATAGTTACAAAGGGGTGTGGCCGAAATGGTATGTGCCTATTCGGCTAAGGGCAAAAAATTGGTTCATAAAGGCATGATTCTTCAATTTAGGCCGAATGGTGATGGTGCCTCCCTCCAAGGCTGATTTGCTTCCCAAATTCAAGTTTCCCTCCAAGCAAATGGCACCACTTTATGTTCCCTCCAAGGGTAATAGGCATGTCTCTTGGGAGGGAACATGTCCCTCTAGGTGTTGAGCTGTTGTTGGAAGCTTGAGCTGAGATGAGCTGGTCGAGCTAGCCTTGAGCTAAAATGAGCTGGTTTGAGCTGACCGAATCTTGCACTCCTTCATTGAGCCTCTTGAGCTTCCACAAGCTCCCCTTGAGCTAGGTGAGCGTCCCTTTTAGGCCTTTGAGCTATTTGGAGCTGTTAGGAGCTTGTATAGACTTTACCAAATTGAATGAGCTAATTTGAGCTTGAATTGAGCTAAATGAGCTAAAGTAAGCTGTCCTTCGATCATCCCTTTGATTATGTGGGCTGGTATGTCCTACGATCATTGCAAACAAACATAAGTAATGCATATAACAAAAAATAAGCTAAGGAAAGATGTGGATCATATGCTATGCATGAATAACATATAATATGCAAATAATAGGACATAATAAATGGCAAACATATGATGAGAATATCCTAAGATATAAATGCATGCTTATGACATCATAAATAAGGTAATAGAAAATTAAGGAAGAACTCCCTTAGAATTAGTCTTGATGTCTATCAATGGTGTGAACAAGTCATGGAGAAAGTTGGTGCTGATTAGGATTGCATCATCCCCCATTCTTTAAAGCGATTTGTCTTCAAATCGAAGTCACTCTTCAATGGATACTCCCTTACTTTAGGGGTGGACGAATCCTCACTTCTTATCCCAAATGAAATGCTTAATCTTCTTGATTCATCCTTTTCGAATAGGCACGAGCTCTTTGGAATCCTCATTTGGAAATGTCATGCCCTTTGGGAACAAAATTTGTCCCTTGAATCACTCCTTGGTCCGAAACATCATGGCTTTTGGTGTAAGGAGTTGTCTTTTGAACTTCTCCTTTGGAATCATCATGATCTTTGGTGAAGTCGCATGTTCTTTGGTTTCAATCATTATGCCCTTTCACCTTTGTTGTATTTCTCCGAATGATTGCTTTTATGTGGATGGACAGCCCTCGTTTTACTTCCTTCCGATAATACTTTAGGAACAAAGTAGTGTTATTTGAGTTTACCAACTTGGAGATTTCATTTTCTTTGTTTCCTCGCATCTTCCGATGTAATTCCTTTTCAAACTCATGTTTTCTTTGATTTCCTACAACCATAACCAAATTAGTAGAAAAGAAAATCAAACTTAAAAGAGTAGAGGAAACAAACTCATCAATGTGTAAGAATGGTGGCGGTCGTTTGATATCCTTTATGATAGAAATCTTTATTGAATTTGAAACTCATTTGTCAATAACATCAAAACATGGATGTCGTTTGATAATCTTCATGAATAACAATGTGATTGGAACATCCTTTGAAGTATCATGAACCTATAAAAAAGAAAGATCAAGAATAGGAGGAAAAGAATTGTTAGATAAAATCTGCTTCCCATTCTTCTTTTTTTTCTCCACATTCATTTTCAACTCCAACTTGCTTTTCATCCACAATCTTTTTATTTTCAACTTCTTTTTCTTCTTCAACTTTCTCAATCTTCTCCATGGCCTCAAGGCTCTTTTTCAAGTGAAATTGATTGATAGAGTAGCGCAATCTTCGATTTGGAAGCCTTTAATCAGGTTGTTGCAAGAACTAGGAGCTCTAGACTCAATCAAGGAAGTTTGGGCAGATCTGAAAATTCAAGAGAAAAGAGAAGGGATTTTCTTGAAATTTTCATATTCAATACTGGAAATTTAGAGAAAGAAAGACAATATGAAGGATTATATGATAAAAAATAAGAATATAAAAAAGATTGAGAAAGAGATAAGTAAAACAAATATGTAAATTCCAGCTTTGTTTATGGAATTATGGAAGATGGTGTGAAGGTTGAAGATGAAGATGGCTTGCGAATTGTTGATGTTGTTTTGTCCTCGGCACCCTCTTAGACTCAATTATCTAAGCAAGCAACCTCAAGCGGCTCTAACCCACCCTCCTAGACGCGATTATCTAAGCAAGCGTGTGAAGATGATCTCCCTCACAAGAACTCGTCGAACTTATGTTGAAGAAGACTTCGAAGGCACAAGTAATCAACACTTGCAAAAACAAACTCACTAAATATTTCATAAATCAAAGAAAATCTCCCTTACAATGATGGACGCTTCATCCTTTTATAGGTCTTCTTCAGGATAGACAAAGTAATTTAACTTCTACTAAAACAAGGAAAACCTAATCTAATTAGAAATAATAAAAAAAAATAACAGCCTTTAAACTCCTTGTGCTTGTGTGGCAAGGAATAGGGTGATAAGGCAAATGATAAGCTGATAAGGGCTGGGTGGTTGGTTCCTAAAGTATATAAAACCCTAAAAACATCAATTTAAATGATAATAAATATATTGGGCTAAGTTTAATTCGTCCAAAGCCTTATATGTTAGCTTTTGGGCTGAATTTTACAAAATCCCGTAATAATCCCGTATCCAGTTTTCTACATGCCCAGTCTTCAGTAAATTGGACGTATCTTGAGTTCCTGATGTCCGATTGACACGTTTCAAGATGCGTTCGAAAGATAACTGAATGACGGACAATTTGTTAGAAGACAACTTGACTCAAAAATGCCCGGATCCCATCAAAAAACTCGTTGGAAGTTGGCTGACTTTCCAGACTTTACAAACAAATTCAATTTCTTGTCCAAGATGCATCGTTTTTGACCTCCTATTCTTGCATTGTTTTGGCTTTTATTGTTTGCATCGAACAAATTCAGCTTCTTGTCCAATATTAGTAATTTGACCCTGCTCATGCATGTATCATTCCCCCACGCCTCAAAAGGATTCATCCTCGAATCTAAATCGGTAATGAGAGAACAATCATCAACTTCAATTGAAAAGTCTTCTTTGCTGTATGTGGAGTGATCTAATTGAGCTCCTCTCAATGGTTCAACAAAATCCTGAAAAAATAAGACAGGACTACTCGAACATTTGTAAGGATTAGTCAAAACAAAATCACTCGTCGCGTTCTTTTTCTTGTCTTTTTCTTTTGGGCTTTGTGAGAGTTTTACCTCATATGTATTTTCACTCACCAAATTTGGGCCGTTAATTTGAATTTTTTCACTCTCGGCCTCTTTAGTCTCAGTCTTTTGTATCTCACATCCCATATCCCTCTCACAAAAATTATCATCAATGTACAATTTCTATAGAGGGAAAGTGTTTCTAACGGAATGATAGGACAAGAATCAAATGAAGGGTTAGAATTACACTTACTTTCTTTGTGGGGAGGTGATGAGAGTATAGCAAGTCGACCTACTACTTCACATGGGGGATTAGAAGCATTGTCATCTTGTCTAATGTGTTCATTATCACAATAACCTCTTGTTTGAGTGTTTTCCGTCAACATGAGGATTTTTGTCTTGGTTTTGTCCAGTGAGTTGGATGTTTCAATTTTCTGCTTTGGTCTGCTTGAGTCGAGCAAAGGTTTAGAAGAATTAGAATGAGATAAAGGTTGAGTGGTACCTCTGTCATAGTGATAATTCTTCTGTTGATATCGTTGTCGATCTTTGATGCACTTTTCGATTGTCATGGCGAATTGGAATGCCTCTTGAAGGGTGTAGTAGGTTTTGAGTTCAAGTACCTCAAGAATGTTGTCATTGAGTCCGATAACAAACCTAGTCATTTTATCCTCTTGTATGTCAGCTTTTTGTATCAATGATTCCATTTCTTTGAGATACTCATCAACAGTTCTGCAGCCTTTTCGGATCCTTTGTAACTTTTGTTTGATCTCTCGTTGATATAATGGGGGAACAAATCGTTCTCGCTTGACTTCTTTAAGTTATCTCATGAGGTTATCTTGGCTTCTCCATTGAGACGCGGATTGCGAACCAATTGGGACCACCAAATGGATGCGTATTCAGTGAATTCGAGAGTCAACAGTGGAACTTGATCCTCTTCGGGGCATTGATAATACTCGAATAGAAGATCAACTCGATTTTCCCAGTCACAACTTCCTTGAAAAGGTGGTACAGTGATTTTTGGTTTGGCTAAGGTGTTTGATTCTCGTCTCGGTTCTATGCGATGATTGTGCCTATGTAAGGGGTCTTGGCGTCTATTCTGAATGGGAACAAGATTTGGACGCTTGGGCTCCTCAGTATCGCTTGCGATAGCTGTGGTTTCTAATCTCCCAATGGTTTGAGTGATTGCGGTTACGACTATATCAGTGTGCTCAAGCTTGGTTGCCAATGAGGTTACAATCTGTTCAAGTTTATTGAGAGTATCCGAAACTTCTTGAAGAGTCACCTCATGTGGTTCTTCGTCGTTACTCGTTTCTGACATCCTGAAACACTTAGATTTAAAAGGTAAAAAGTAAAAGAAAACTAGAAATCTCACTAAACACTCCAAGAATAAATATTTAGCAAGGCAAGTAAACCGATATCATGCTCTTTAAAGACCTTCCTTCCCCAAGTCAACAAGTTACCGTCGGAGTTTAATCCTAACAATGGGTCCTAATTGTACTAGGAGTCCAATGAAAAGGCTTGATACCAATTGAATATAGTTGCTAAAAAGAAGGATTGTAATGCAACTTTGTTGTCCTACTCACACCAGAAAAGAGAAGGTGTTAATGGCGTCATAGAAGAAAGAAAAAGCAAAACAAAGGAACTTAAGAAACTAAGAGTAGAAAAATTTAGTCTAGAAAGATGATAACCCGAAAACCCGGAAACAACTTGAAGGAAGAAATCCAATGCTGAATCCACTTCAATGTGATGCTTGCGGTGGTTGATGATGTTGGTCTTGATGATTCTTGATGGTGGTTGGTGGTTAGGTATGAGCTTTCTCAGTTTTCTTCACTTTTATTTCTTTTCTTTTTTTTTCTTTTTACAATGTAAATAAACTGAAAATAACAAAAATTGAAGACAAAATAATGAAAATAGGGTTAAAGTAGGGGAAAACCCTAATTTTGCTGAAACTTTGATCCACTTCGTTCGAGGTGTTCCCGATGTCAAAAAATTCTGAAATTTTGTGTGGTGACTCCTCCAATGGTATAGATCTGATCTAGAAATTTTTAGCTTCGCTAATTTGATTTTGACGAATTTTCCCTAATTTTCTAATTTTCACCCAAAAACGCCAAAATTCTTGCCAAGAATCGTCCCAAATCTGATACCAAATGATAGAGTAGCGCAATCTTGGATTTGGAAGGTTTCAATCAAGTTGTTGCAATAACTAGGAGCTCTAGACTCAATCAAGAAAGTTTGGGCAGATCTGAAAATTCAAGAGAAAAGAGAAGGGATTTTCTTGAAATTTTCATATTCAAGGCTGGAAATTTAAAGAAAGAAAGACAAGATGAAGGATTATATGGTAAGAAATAAGAATATAAAAAAGATTAAAAAAGATTGAGAAAGAGATAAGTAAAACAAATCTGAAAATTCCAGCTTTGTTTATGGAATTATGGAAGATGGTGTGAAGGTTGAAGATGAAGATGGCTTGCGAATTGTTGATGTTGTTTTGTCCACGGCACCCTATTAGACTCAATTATCTAAGCAAGCAACCTCAAGCGGCTCTAACCCACCCTCCTAGACACGATTATCTAAGCAAGCAAGAGTGTGAAGACGATCTCCCTCACAAGAACTCGTCGAACTTATGTTGAAGAAGACTTCGAAGGCACAAGTAATCAGCACTTGCAAAAACAAACTCGCTAAATATTTCATAAATCAAAGAAAATCTCCCTTACAATGATGGAGGTTTCATCCTTTTATAGGTGAAGGATAGACAAAGTAATTTAACTTCTACTAAACAAGGAAAACCTAATCTAATTAAAAATAACAGCCTTTAAACTCCTTGTGCTTGTGTGGCAAGGAATATGGTGATAAGGCAAGTGATAAGCTGATAAGGGCTGGGTGGTTGGTTCCTAAAGTATATAAACCCTAAAAACATCAATTTAAATGATAATAAATATATTGGGCTAAGTTTAATTCGTCGAAAGCCTTATATGTTAGCTTTTGGGCTGAATTTTACAAAATTCCGTAATAATTCCGTATCGAGTTTTCTCCAAGCGCAGTCTTCAGTAAATTGGGCGTATCTTGAGTTTCTGATGTCCGATTGACGTGTTTCAAGATGAGTTGGAAAGGAAACTTAATGGCGGACAATTTGTTAGAAGACAACTTGACTCAGAAATGCCCGAATCTCATCCAAAAACGCGTCGCAAGTTGGATGACTTTCCAGACTTTACAAACAGATTCAATTTCTTGTCCAAGATGCATCGCTTTGACCTCCTATTCGTGCACTGTTTTGGATTTTATTGTTTGCATCGAACAAATTCATCTTCTTTTCCAATATTAGTAATTTGACCCCTCTCATGCATGTATCATTGATCCTCCTTCACTTGGCTCGGTATTAAAGGTGTCAAGATAATCTTCTTGCCTTCATATGGGAAAGAGAATTGGTTGGTGAATCCATCATGGACTGCTCTTTTATCAAATTGCCATGAACTCCCCAATAATGGATGGCTGGTATGCATGGGTGCCACATCACAAATTGCTTTATCCTTGTATCTTCCAATGGAAAAGGAAATGACAACTTGTTTGGTGATAATGATTTCTTCATCATCATTAAGCCACTAAATCTTGTATGGACTTTGGATGCTTCGTTGTTGTCAAACCAAGTTTCTTGACCATCAAAGTGCTAGCAATATTGGTATAGCTTCCACCGTCTATGATAACGAAGCACACTTTACCTTGGACATGGCAACGTGTCTGGAAAATGTTTGATTTTGTTGATCATCTAGCACTTCTTGGGTCTTATTTTCTCCTCTTGAGGTTGATGGATTGTTGATAGAATCATGTGACAATGGTTAGTGAAAATAAAAGAAAAAAATAAATTGGACCTCACCAAACACACAAAAAACCTCACAATCGCTCCAAGGAAAAGTAAGATGTCACTCAATCACTCATGTTTCACTCTTGGGAATTTAGGCTTTTACTTCCCCTTCTATGCTCACAACTCTTGTGCCTTTTTCCGCTCGATTCTCTCATCACAAGCTCTTTAAAGAACTTACTCAAAACCTGTCAAAACTTTAAACTATATGGCGTTTGGGCTGCAAATAAGGTTAGGCTAAAAAAAGGAATAAAGGAATGGAAAGAAAAATATGAATAAGTAGGATATAAGAAGAATAGAAATGAAATGAAATTGAAAAAGATAAAACAAACATACCACAAAACTTACTTACAACTCAATCGAGAAACAATCAATCTTGATATCTTCTTCGAGCTTGTTGTTTGTTTGCTTTGCTTTGCCTTCACCACCTTTGTGTTTCACTATTTTTTGTACTAATTCGAATTCCTTAAGAAGATGAGAAGGATTTTTTATTTTGCTCTTTTTCGTACTTTCTTTTTTCTTTTTTATCATAAAAATGAAATCACAAAAGATATGGACTAACTTGATTCTTTCAAATGCTCTGGTTACCATAACTAGCCTTCCACTATCTATAAAGAGATAGAAAATGACTTTGTCCATGAAAGAGATAGCTCAAAGGCCTAAAAGGGAAGCTCGCCTAGCCCAAGGGCAACTCGTGGAAGCTCAAGAAGATCAATGAAGGAGTACAAGATTCAGACAGCTCAAACCAGCTCATCTCAGCTCAAGCTTCCAACAACACCTCAAGGGACATGTTCCCTCCTAAGAGACATGCATATCACCCTTGGAGGGAATATAAAGTGGCACCATTTCCTTGGAGGGAAAGTTGAATTTGGGCAGCAAATCAGCCTTAGAGGGAGGCACCATCACCATTCGGCCTAAATTGAAGAATCATGCCTTTATGAACCAATTTTGCCCTTAGCCGAATAGGCACATACCCTTTCAGCAAATCAGAATTAAAGCTTTTTTTGGAGAGTTGGAGCGTATCATATGGTAATCAGAGCTTTTGGAAGAATCAAGTAAGCCCTATCTTTTGTGATTTCATTTTTGTGATAAAAAAAGAAAAAAAGAAAGTACAAAAAAAGAAAAGCAAAATCAGAATTCCTTCTCATCTTCTTAAGGAATTTGAATAGTACAAAAAAAAAAAAAGAATAGTGAAACACAAAGGTGGTGAAAGCAAAGCAAACAAACAACAAGCTCAAAGAAGACATCAAGATTGATTGTTTCTCGATCAAGTTGTAAGTTAGTTTTGTGGTACGTTTGTTTTTACTTTCTTCTATTTCATTTCATCTCTATTATCATACTCCTTTATTCCCTTTTCTTCCATTTCTCTTCATTATTCCTTTCTTTTCTAGCCTAACCTTATTACAGCCCAAACGCCATATAGTTAAAGTTTGACAAGTCTTGAGTAAGTTATTTCGAAAACTTGTGTCGAGAGAATCAAGCGATAAAAGACAAGAGAGTTGTGAGCATAGAAGGGGAAGTGAAAGCAATATTCCTAAAAGTGAAACATGAGTGTTTGAGTGGAGTGACCGAGAGGTTTCTTTCTTTAGTGAGGTTTTAAGTTCTTAATTTCTTTTGTTTACTAACCATGTCACAGCATTCTGAATCTTCAAACCGATGAGGAAGTCAGCAACCCAAAAACCTCCAAACTCAAGCATTTATTCAAGAAATGCAAAGGCTATCACCAAACTTGAACTCATTCATGAAAGGATGGATCGGTTGGAGGAGTCACAAGGTAATGTTCGAGGCATTAGGAGGCAACAACAACTAAACGAGTTCATGAAAGATAATGAGGAAGAAGTTAAACAAGCATCAGAGAAAATTGCTCTGAGATATCAAGAAGGGCATGCCCAAATTGATGACAATCTCAACAACATCCGAGTCACCATTTCACCATTCCAAGGCAAATCTGATCCAGAGGCATATTTGGATTGGGAAAGCAAAGTGGATCATGTTTTTTAATGCCAAAATTACTCGGAACAGAAAAAGGTATGATTGGCTGCCATGGAATTCATAGATTATGCTCTTATTTGGTGGGACCAATTAACCTTGTCTAGGAGACGTAACAGTGAAAGGCCAATTACATCTTGGCATGGCATGAAGAGCATCATGCAGCAAAGGTTCATTCTAACCCCTCATCATTTGGACCTTTTTCACAAGTTGCAAACTCTAAAGCAAGGAAACCAGAGTATAGAAGATTATTACAAAGAAATTGAGGTTTCAATGATCCGAGCGAATGTTGATGAGGATAGAGAAGCAACAATGGCCAGATTCTTAGAGGGCTCGATAGAGAAATTTTCGATGTGGTGGAGCTACAACACTACATTGAGATTGATGAGATGGTGCACATGGCCATGAAGTTTGAACGAAAACAACGAAGAAAGATCACCGCAAGGGGTACTAATACCAATAGTCCCAAATGGAACCAAACCAACACTTGGAAGGCTACACCTTTGCAGATCCGAGAACCAATCGAGACTCCAAAACCAAAGCCAACCATGATGGAAATAGGCCAAGGCAAGCAAGTGGAGAACAAAGAATGCACCACTTGTTTGGGACGAGGCCATATAGCTAATCAATGTCCAAATCGCAATACTGTGCTGCTTTTAGATAATGGTGATATCACATCAGACCATGAAGATGAAGTTTAGGAGGAATCTGAGCCCGAGGTAGAAGAAATTAAATTGACCGTAGATGGAGAAACTTCTAGTGGTTAAACGACTTTTGAATACACAAATGGATGAAGAAGAATAGTAACGAGATAATATATTTCACACACGTTGCCATGTGAACAACAAGGTTTGTTTCATGATCATAGATAGTGGAAGTTGCACGAACATGGCAAGTACAATCATGGTGGAGAAGCTGGGTTAAAAACGTTGAAACATCCTACACCGTACAAGCTTCAATGGTTGAATGATTGAGGCGAATTAAAAGTCACCACATGTTCTAATTCCCTTCTCAATTGGCAATTATAAAGATGAAGTTATGTGCAACGTTGTGCCTATGCATGTCAGCCATATACTCCTTGGAAGACCATGGCAATATGATAAGAGAACCATTAATGATTGTTTCACCAATCGCTACTCTTTCAAGCACGAGGGAAAGAGATTGTTCTTACACCACTTACTCCAAGGCAAGTGCAGAATGATCAGAATCTGATGAAAAAGAGTGGAAGATTGGAAGAATGAGCGGACCAAACAAAAACCCAAGGAGGAGGAAACAAAGAAGATCAGTGCTTATACTAACATTAAAATAAGGGAATGTCTTTTGACACGCCTTTTGATCGAGACAGATTTTTCTAACCCTCTATAAGAAAATTTGTTTTCTTCTGATTTTTAGGTTACAATGAAGAAAGCAAACCGGAGAAGGATATATACAAGGATTCAACTATCCCAATAGCAAAAGGTTGTCTAAAGATGAGAGGCTTATTCGAGGAAAATTTGCCTAAAAGAATGGGGGATGATGCGATCTTATTTCACACCATACTCATTTTCACTATACTTTCACCTTGTTTTACAAGGATGAAGTCAAGGGAGTTTTTACTTACTTTATTCACATCTATTAAAACTATATAATTATATTACTTCTAATCATGCATGCACTTGTACTTACCATTCATGTTTACCTCATGTTTATGTTTAACATAATGCTTAGTGTATTCGGGAACCATAACATCTTTCCTTACATCATACTCTACACTTGGCATATTAAGTAATGTTTCATGCATGCATATCGAGTAGAACCACATCGTTAATTAGCATATTATCTTAGTTCTTATTATAAGTATTTATTATATTTGTTTTCTTTGATTATAGGTCATCATAGCTCAAGGTATAAGGGATACATAAAAAGGAAAAGCTCATCTTTGATCGTGCAGCTCATGGTTAGCTCAAATAGCTTAAATTAGCTCATCACAGCTCACTCATTTCAGCCAAAGAAATGCAAGCTACTTTTAGCATCAATTCAGCTCCAATAGCACGAGGCAAGCTCAAGGACACTAGAAGATAAGCTCACCTAGCTAAGGGCAGCTCGTAGCAACTCAAACAAGCTCAAAAACTAAGTGAAGCTTACTCAGCTAGCTAGCTCAGCTCAAGCCGGCTCACTCCTAGCTCGATCAGTTCATCTCAGCTTAAGCTACCACTTTCAACTTAACCTCGGAGGGACATGTCTCCTCCCCAAGGGACACAACCGGCCAGCCTTGGAGGGAACATGCTTGGCGTCAACTTTTGGAGGGAAAATGGGAGGCATTTGCTTGGAGGGAGACACCATTCAAGCTGAAACATCACCAGCCCTTTTGATACATGAATGAGCGGGGTTAAATTACTCATATTGGACAAGAAGCTGAATTTGTTCGATGCAAACAATAATGGTCAAAACAATGCACGCATAGGAGGTCAAAAACGATGCATCTTGGACAAGAAACTGAATCTGTTTGTGAAGTCTGGAAAGTCAGCTAACTTGCAACGAATTTTTGGATGGGATCCAGGAATTTATGGGTCAACATGTCTTCTTAAAACTTGTCCGGCTGCAAATTATCTTTCCAACGCATCTTGAAACGCCTAAATCGGACATCTGGATCTCAAGATACGTCTATTTTAGCGAAGACAGCGCATGCAGAAATTCCTATACAGGATTAATACGGGATTTTTGGATAATTACGAATTTTCAAGATTTTATTTGATTATTTGTAATTTAAATCAATATAGGATTTTGCAATATCTATTAGGATCAGATTTATTTACTAGGATTTTATTTTTAGCATTTATTTATTATTAGAAGTTACTTATCTAATTAGGAGATTAGATTTTAGCATTTATTTATTGTATTTAATTCCTAAGTTTAGTAGGATTAAAACTTCTCCATGGCCTATATAAAGGAGGCTTCACCCACATTGTAATTCAGATTTCATTGATTAATAAAAAGTTACATTTGGAGATTTTAGTATTCTTTGAGTTTGCAAGTGTTCGGTAAACTTGTCTAGAAGCCATCTTCAACATAAGATCATCGAGTTCTTGTGAGGGAGATCATCTTCACACTCTTGCTTGCCTAGGTAATTGCATCTAGGAGGGTGGGTTAGAGCCGCTTGAGGTTGCTTGCTTAGATAATTGCGTCTAAGAGGGTGTCGAGGACAAAACAACAACAACAATTCACAAGCCATCTTCATCTTCAACCTTCACACCGTCTTCCATAATTCCATAAACAAAGCTGGAATTTCCAGATTTGTTTTACCTATCTTCTTCTTAATCTTTTTTCATCTTTTTATTTATATTCTTATTTCTTATCATCTAATCCTTCATCTTGTCTTTTTTTCTTTAATTTTCCAGCCTCGAATCTGAAATTTTCAAGAAAAGCCCTTCTATTTTCTCTTGAATTTTCAGATCTGCCCATACTTTCTTGATTGTGAGTCTAGAGCTCCTAGTTCTTGCTGCAAATTGATTGAAGGCTTCCAAATCCAAGATTGCGCTACTCTATCATTTGGTATCAGATTTGGGACGATTCTTGACAAGAATTTTGGCGTTTTTGGGTGAAAAACTCAAAAATTAGGGAAAATTCGTCAAATTCAAACGAGCGAATTTTGAGCTGAAAATTTCCAGATGAGATATACACCTTTGGAGGAGTCACCACATAAAATTTCAGAATTTTTTGACATCGGGAACCCCTCGAACGAAGTAGATCAAGTTGCTGCAAAATTCTAGGGTTTTCGGGGGTTTTCTAATTTTCTTTCATTCTTAGCCATTAGTTTTCGTTTGTTTTAGCTTTTATTGCTTCTTACACATCTTCTAACACCTTCTTGTTTCCTTGTGTTAGGAGGACTAAAAGTTGCATACTCTTCTTTCTCCTTGCAACTATAATTCTATTGGTGTCTAACCTTTTCTTTGGATTCTTAAAGCAATTAGGATGTTTTATTCTCTTTTCAACACTCGTTATCGTATACCAATAAATATTTTTCGGTCACGGTGTAAGATACAAGGTAATCTATGTTCTTTAATTATTGATGGTGATAGTCGTGTAAACTTAGTGAGTAGCTTCATTGTTGATGCACTCGATCTATCATGCCAAGAACACCCTAAGCCGTATCATCTTCAAGGGTTTAATAGCGGACCGGATATGAAGGTAACCGAACGTTGTTTGATCTCTTTTACTCTTGGAAGCTATTGTGATGATGTATGGTGTGACGTGGTTCCTATGGAAGTCACCCACTTGCTATTAGGAAGACCTTGGAAAAATGATTGGGGCGCTGTCCATCGAATCAATACAAATGGATACTCGGTTGTGCACCAAGGCCAGAAGCTCTCGTTTGCTACAATAGAGCCGTAAAAAGTAGATGAAGAAATAGCAAAAGCAAAAAAATAGTGTGAGAGGATAAAACGAAAAAGATTGGAAGCGCAAAAGGCTGAATCAATTGACCACACAAAGGCAACCAACCATGAAGACATCCCAAAACCAGAAGGTACACATGATTCTCTTCGTACTTCTACTTCTAGCATTTGTGCAAATGTTGATATTGGAGAAGAACCATCTCCCAAACAAAAGGATAGTGATAGTGAACACATTAGACAAGATGAAAATGCTTATAATCCCTCGTGTGAAGTAGTAGGTCCACTTGCTATACTCTCATCACCTCCCCACGAAGAAAGTAAGTGTAATTCTAACCCTTCATTTGATTCTTGTCCTATCATTCCGTTAGAAACACTTTCTCCTCTACAGAAATTGTACATTGATGATAAATTTTATGAGAGGGATATGGGATGTGAGATACAAAAGTCTGAGAGTAAAGAGGCTGAGAGTGAAAAAAGTCAAATTAATGGCCCAAATTTGGTGAGTGAAAATACATATGAGGTAAAAGTCACACAAAGCCCAAAAGAAAAAGACAAGAAAAAGAACGTGATGAGTGATTTTGTTTTGACTAGTCATTACAAATGTTCGAGTAGTGTTGTCTTATTTTTTCAGGATTTTGTTGAACCATTGAGAGGAGCGCAATTAGATCACTCCACATACAACAAAGAAGCCTTTTCAATTGAAGTTGATGATTGTTCTCTCATTGCCGATTTAGATTCGAGGATGAATCCTTTTGAGGAGTGGGGGAATGATACATGCATGAGCGGGGTTAAATTACTCATATTGGACAAGAAGCTGAATTTGTTCGATGCAAACAATAATGGCCAAAACAATGCACGCATAGGAGGTCAAAAACGATGCATCTTGGACAAGAAACTGAATCTGTTTGTGAAGTCTGGAAAGTCAGCTAACTTGCAACGAATTTTTGGATGGGATCCAGGAATTTATGGGTCAACATGTCTTCTTAAAACTTTTCCGGCTGCAAATTATCTTTCCAACGCATCTTGAAACGCCTCAATCGGACATCTGGATCTCAAGATACGTCTATTTTAGCGAAGACAGCGCATGCAGAAATTCCTATACGGGATTAATACGGGATTTTTGGATAATTACGAATTTTCAAGATTTTATTTGATTATTTGTAATTTAAATCAATATAGGATTCTGCAATATCTATTAGGATCAGATTTATTTGACTAGGATTTTATTTTTAGCATTTATTTATTATTAGAAGTTACTTATCTAATTAGGAGATTAGATTTTAGTATTTATTTATTGAATTTAATTCCTAAGTTTATTAGGATTAAAACTTCTCCATGGCCTATATAAAGGAGGCTTCACCCACATTGTAATTCAGATTTCATTGATTAATAAAAAGTTCTCTTTGGAGATTTTAGTAATCTTTTGAGTTTGCAAGTGTTCGGTAAACTTGTCTAGAAGCCATCTTCAACATAAGATCATCGAGTTCTTGTGAGGGAGATCATCTTCACACTCTTGCTTGGCTAGGTAATTGCATCTAGGAGGGTGGGTTCGAGCCGCTTGAGGTTGCTTGCTTAGATATGCCGAAGACAAAACAACATCAACAATTCACAAGTCATCTTCATCTTCAACCTTCAACCTTCAACCTTCACACCATCTTCCATAATTCCATAAACAAAGCTGGAATTTTCAGATTTGTTTTACCTATCTTCTTCTTAATCTTTTCTCATCTTTTTATTTATATTCTTATTTCTTATCATCTAATCCTTCATCTCGTCTTTCTTTCTTTAAATTTCCAGCCTTGAATCTGAAAATTCAAGAAAATCCCTTCTCTTTTCTCTTGAATTTTCAGATCTGCCCAAACTTCCTTGATTGAGTCTAGAGCTCCTAGTTCTTGCAATAACTTGATTGAAGGCTTCCAAATCCAAGATTGCGCTACTCTATCATTTGGTATCAGAGCAAATTCAGCTTCTTGTCCAATATGAGTAATTTAACCCCGCTCATGCATGTATCACCTTTTGTTCACAAGGCTCCTACGTGCCTATTCGACCATCTATTCACCCTTGTACATGCCCATTTGGCCACCCCTTGAAAACCTATAAATAGGGGTTCATTTTACATTTTGTAACACAACTTTTTATTAATATATTTTATCCTTTGTGAGGTTTTCTCTCAAACTTGTTATTTTAAGAACTTTATCGACTTATCATGTAATACCCAAAAACCAATTTAGAAGTATGTTATTAAACTGAATGCTAATAGAATTGTTTTGATTCATAATGAAGTTAGAATTTAATACTAAGTGGAAATTAGGATTGGATTAAAGAAATTGAAAGGTGAGTGTCTAAAATAAAAAGGACTTAATCGGAAACTTTGGAAGTTTAAGGATTGCATGATAAACAAAAGTATACAAGTGGGTTTGTATACATGGCTTTCATGGATGAGGGCATGTGTTAAAGCCTTTGGAGTAATAATAGAACTAATCTTCTTCATCCTTAATGACCGAGACCCCCCCAAAAAAGGAGTGAAAATGTTGAGCTCAACCATGGAAATGTAAGGAATTAAGTTAACTCCAAATCATTTTGAGTTAAATTGGAGTTTTGATTCGGGTAACTGGTTCTAGGGAGGTAAGCAAACTTCCTTTTCCTTATTAGAATTTGGTCTATACATAAGAAATCCTAGTGTAAACCTCATACGAATATATTGTTAGAAGAATGGTAGAAACCATAAATCTATGTCATGAAATGCTAGATTTATGGAATGATATATATTGTAGTTGACATGTTCCTTGTGTTTGTATAGTTGAGTTTGGAACTTGATTGTGGTCACCTTGCTCGAAATTATAATTAAAATTGTTTAGATCAAAATGAATTGTTTAAGGGCTTGTTTGCTAGAAATTTGGGGGACCGATTTGTTATTCTATGAAACTGAAATTTTGGGGTTGTTTTGTGACAATTAAGAGGCTGTTTTGACTGAAGTAGGGGCTGCTTTGGGGTTATTTGTAAGTCTGGAAACAGGGGACAATTTTATATAATCAAAGGACTGAATTGCAGTAGAATAGGGGCTGCACTGGGTTGTTTTGTATGTGTATATGAAATTAAGTGGACTGTAATTAAGTGGACTGTTTTGATGTATATAAGTATGTATGTAAGTATATGGACTGCTTAAAATGTATATACATAAAAGGAATCTGTTTTGCATCTATACCAACATACAAGGACTGTTTGGTAACATTTATAAATAGAAAAACATGAACTGGGGACTATTCTGGATGGATACATATTCATAGAAACTGTTTTGCAAGAATTGTGGACTTTAAGGTACGATTAAGGGACTGAATTGTATGTATAAATGAATATATATGGACTTAGGGCTGATAATTAATCACATTAATAAATACAAGTGATTAGAGGGCTGTTTTGATGCACATAGTGAATGAAATTGGGCTGTTTGAATTGAATGTGTATGATGTATGAAATTTGCCTTGTTTTGGTGTATATATATGAGGTTGGATTGTTTAATGAAAATGTAAGTAACTACATGTATTTTGGGGACTAGGAAGTATTCATTTATGCTGATGGATTATTTTGAGAATGCTTGAAAGTTGTGATTAGTTCTAATGCATAGTGAAACTTCTTATTAAATTTAGACAAGGAAGGAATTGATCAAGTGAGGCATATAGGAGACCAAGCTGTTGAAAAGCATAAAGGAATTATAATTCGGGAGAAAATTAGCTGGAATTAAACAATGAGTGTAGTTTAAAGCCTCGGGTTAGGCTAAAAACCTTCCTGGGCATCTTTCGTTGTTTTTTTATTTATTATATTATTTAATAAATGTACTAATCTACGCTTAAGTGAGCTGGATTAAGGTAAGTACCTAAATGGTAAGGATTATGATGGATGTACTAAGCTTGAATTGTTAGCATTTTCAAGTTGAACAGCTATACCTAATTTGAATATGTTTACAATAGTTTATGATGTGCTACTATCTAATAATTGCTTGAAATATTGAGAAATAACTAAGGCTTGAATACATGCTTATTATGAGCAATAATATTAATAATGATCTATGTTCATCCGATTGTAAGAACATGTATACTTAATGTTAGAAGAATTAAGCTTTTCTATGTGACCATATGAATGATGTATGTACTTGATATGGTAGATACAAGTTTTGTTGTGATATTTTGATCTTGAAGCTGTGCTTATTCTTGGGGTAAATAAGTTATGATATTTGAATACTATGATCATGATAAGTTCTATGTGAAATTGTAAAATGATTACAATAGAATATTAAATACGGTTCATATGTGATAATAACCTTTAATATGATGTTCTTTGAATAAGAATGGCAAGGCAATGAGAAATTATCACGAAGTGAATCTATACCTAATATGAAAAAGGCAATATGTGTGTGGATACGATATTCCGATAAGGAGCTATGCTCATATGATTCAAATAAGGAAGTAATATATGTGAAAGCCTTGGTTTCGAGTCAGTATTAGGTATAGTTGGCATGCCATAGAATCCATAGAGCTCATGTTTGGGGTGGACTACGGTCCTTATTTGGCGACAGTAGGAGGGAAGTTTTGTGGTCACTTGGCAACAGTGGGAGGGATTAACCGGTACTGTGAGTACCATTTTATTTGGCGACAGTTGGTTGGGGATACATATACCTAGGTTGTAATTCGATTCTCAAGGCTATGATAAATTCAATTAATGAGGTTTGTAAACTAAATCAACGAATTATTTTAAAAATATTAACGAGTAATAGTCCATGCTTATATTATGATATGCTCGATATCTTTTACGTTAAGAAATAACTGGTTATGAGATGATATGTATGTATTTTTTGGTGATAAGTATTTTAAGCCTATAATAGATTATGTTTGTTATTGATACATGCATGAGCGGGGTCAAATTATTAATATTGGACAAGAAGCTGAATTTGTTCGAATGCAAATAATAAAAGCCAAAACAATGCATACATAGGAGGTCAAAAACGATGCATCTTGGACAAGAAATTGAATATGTTTGTGAAGTCTGGAAAGTCAGCCAACTTGCGACGAGTTTTCAGATGGGATCCGGGCATTTTTGAGTCAAGTTATATTCTAACAAATTGTCCTTCATTCAGCTACCTTTCCAACGCATCTTAAAACGCGTCAATCAGGCATCAGGAACTCAATATACGTCCAATTTACTGAAGATTGCGCATGTAGAAAACTGGATACGGGATTATTATGGGATTTTGTAAAATTCAGCCCAAAAGCTAACATATAAGGCTTTGGACGAATTAAACTTAGCCCAATATATTTATTATCATTTAAATTGATGTTTATAGGGTTTTATATACTTTAGGAACCAGCCACCCAGCCCTTATCAGCTTATCACTTGCCTTATCACCCTATTCCTTGCCACACAATCACAAGGAGTTTAAAGGCTGTTATTTTTTTTATTATTTTTAATTAGATTAGGTTTTCCTTGTTTTAGTAGAAGTTAAATTACTTTGTTTATCCTTCACCTATAAAAGGATGAAGCCTCCATCACTGTAAGAGAGATTTTCTTTGATTTATGAAATATTTAGTGAGTTTGTTTTTGCAAGTGCTGATTACTTGTGCCTTCAAAGTATTCTTCAACATAAGTTCAACGAGTTCTTGTGAGGGAGATCATCTTCACACTCTTGCTTGCCTAGATAATTGCGTCTAGGAGGGTGGGTTAGAGCCGCTTGAGGTTGCTTGCTAAGATAATTGTGTCTAAGAGGGTGCCGAGGATAAAACAACAAAAATAAATCGCAAGCCATCTTCACCTTCAACCTTCACACCATCTTCCATAATTCCATAAATAAAGCTAGAATTTTTAGATTTGTTTTACCTTTCTCTTTCGCAATCTTTTTTAATCTTTTTAATTTATATTCTCATTTCTTATCATCTAATCCTTCATCTTGTCTTTCTTTCTTTAATTTTCCAGCCCCGAATCTGAAATTTTCAAGAAACCCCCAACTAGTTTCTCTTGAATTTTCAGATCTGCCCATACTTTTCTTGATTGAGTCTAGAGCTCCTAGTTCTTGCAACAACTTGATTGAAGGCTTACAAATCCAAGATTGCGCTACTCTATCATTTGGTATCAGATTTGGGACGATTCTTGCCAAGAATTTTAGCATTTTTGGGTGAAAAATTCGAAAAATAGGGGAAATTCGTCAAATTCAAATGAGAAAATTTTGAGCTGAAAATTTTCAGGTCAAATCTACACCATTGGAGGAGTCACCACATTAAATTTCAGAATTTTTTGACTTCGGGAACACCTCGAACGAAGTGGATCAAGTTTCAGCAAAATTAGGGTTTTCCCCTACTTTAACCATTATTTCAATTTTCGTTATTTTCAGTTTATTTCCTTGTAAAAAGAAAAAAAAAGGAAAAATGAAAAAAAAGAAAAGAAAAAGAACTAAAAGTGAAGAAAATGAGAAAGCTCATACCTAGCTACAAACCACCATCAAGAATCATCAAGATCACCATCATCAACCACCACTAGCATCACATTGAAGTGCATTCAACATTAGATTTCTTCCTTCAAGTTGTTTCCGGGTTTTGGGGTTATCATCTTTCTCGACTAATTTTTTTCTCTACTCTTAGTTTTTCTTAAGTTCCTTTGTTTTACTTTTTCTTTCTTCTATTACACAATTTAACACCTTCTCTTTTCTGATGTGAGTAGGATTAAAAGTTGCATTACAATCCTTCTTTCTTGCAACTATATTCAATTGGTGTCAAGCCTTTTATTGGACTCCTAGTACAATTAGGACTCATTGTTAGGATTAAACTCCGATTGTAACTTGTTGACTTGTGGTAGGAAGGTCTTTAAAGAGCATGAGATCGATTTACTTGCCTCACTAAATATTTATTCTTGGAGTGTTTAGTGAGATTTGTAGTTTTATTTTGCTTTTTACCTTTTAAATCTGAGTGTTTCAGGATGTCAAAAATGAGTAACGACGAAGAACCACATGAGGTAACTCTTCAAGAAGTTTTGGATACTCTCAATAAACTTGAATGGACTGTAACCTCATTGGCAACCAAGCTTGAGCACACCGATACAGTCGTAACCACAATCACTCAAACCATTGAGAGATTAGAAACCACTGCTATTGCAAGAGATACTGAAGAGCCTAGGCGTGCAAATATTGTTCCCATTCAGAATAGATGCCAAAACCCCCTACATAGGCATAATCCTTGCACAGAGCCGAGACGAGCAACAAACACCTTAGCCAAACCGAAGATCACTGTACCACCTTTTCATGGAAGGTATGACCCTGGTGCTTATTGTGACTGGGAAAATCAAGTTGATCTTCTATTCGAGCATTATCAATGTCCCAAAGAGGATCAAGTTCCACTGTTGACTCTCGAATTCACTGAATATGCATCCATTTGGTGGTCCCAATTGGTCCGCAATCAGCATCTCAATAGAGAAGCCAATATAACCTCATGGGGAGAACTTAAAAAAGTCATGCGAGAACGATTTGTTCCCCATTATATCAACGAGAGATCAAAGAAAAGTTACAAAGGATCCGACAAGGCTGCAGAACTGTTGATGAGTATCTCAATAGGCATTCCAATTCGCCATGACAATCGGAAAGCGCATCAAAGATCGACAACGATGTCGACAGAAGAATTATCACTATGATAGAGGTACCACTCAACCTTTATCTCATTCTAATTCTTCCAAACCTTTGCTCGACTCAAGTAGACCAAAGCAGAAAATTGAAACATCCAAGTCACTAGACAAAACCAAGACAAAATTTCCCATGTTGACGGAAAACACACAAACACTCAAACAAGATGATAGTGATAATGAACATATTAGACAAGATGACAATGCTTCTAATCCCGCATGTGAAGTAGTAGGCACACTTGCTATACTCTCATCACCTCCCCACAAAGAAAGTAAGTGTAATTCTAACCCTTCATTTGATTCTTGTCCTATCATTATGTTAGAAACACTTTCTCCTCTACATAAATTGTACATTGATGATAATTTTTGTGAGAGGGATATGAGATGTGAGATACAAAAGACTGGGAGTAAAGAGGCCGAGAGTGAAAAAAGTCAAATTAACGGCCAAAATTTGGTGAGTGAAAATACATATGACGTAAAAGTCACACAAAGCCCAAAAAGAAAAAGACAAGAAAAAGATCGCGACGAGTGATTTTGTTTTGACTAATCCTTACAAATGTTGGAGTAGTGCTGTCTTATTTTTTCATGATTTTGTTGAACCATTGAGAGGAGCTCAATTAGATCACTCAACATACAACAAAGAAGCCTTTTCAATTGAAGTTGTTGATTGTTCTCTCATTGCCGATTTAGATCCGAGGACGAATCCTTTTGAGGAGTGGGGGAATGATACATGCATGAGCGGGGTCAAATTACTAATATTGGACAAGAAGCTGCATTTTTTCGATGCAAACAATAAAATCCAAAACAATTCACGCATAGGAGGTCAAAAACGATGCATCTTGGACAAGAAATTGAATCTGTTTGTGAAGTCTGGAAAGTCAGCCAACTTGCAACGAGTTTTCGGATGGGATCCGGGCATTTTTGAGTCAATTTGTCTTCTAAACAATTGTCCATCATTCAGTTACCTTTCCAACGCATCTTGAAACGCGTCAATCGGACATCAGGAACTCAAGATACGTTCAATTTACTAAAGACTGCGCATGCAGAAAACTGGATACGGGATTTTGTAAAATTCAGCCCAAAAGCTAACATATAAGGCTTTGGACGAATTAAACTTAGCCCAATATATTTATTATCATTTAAATTGATGTTTTTAGGGGTTTATATACTTTAGGAACCAGCCACCCAGCCCTTATCAGCTTATCACTTGCCTTATCACCCTATTCCTTGCCACACAAGCACAAGGAGTTTAAAGGCTGTTATTTTTTATTATTTTTAATTAGATTAGGTTTTCCTTGTTTTATTAGAAGTTAAATTACTTTATCTATCCTTCACCTATAAAAGGATGAAGCCTCCATCACTGTAAGAGATATTTTCTTTGATTTATGAAATATTTAGTGAGTTTGTTTTTGGAAGTGTTGATTACTTGTGCCTTCGAAGTCTTCTTCAACATAAGCTTGATGAGTTCTTGTGAGGGAGATCATCTTCACACTCTTGCTTGCCTAGATAATCGCGTCTAGGACAGTGGCTTAGAGCCGCTTGAGGTTGGTTGCTTAGATAATTGCGTCTAAGAGGGTGTCGAGGACAAAACAACAACAATAAATTGCAAGCCATCTTCACCTTCAACCTTCACACCATAATTCCATAAACAAAGCTGGAATTTTTAGATTTGTTTTACCTTTCTCTTTTGCAATCTTTTTTAATCTTTTTTTATATTCTTATTTCTTATCATCTAATCCTTCATCTTGTGTTTCTTTTTTTAATTTTCCAGCCCCGAATCTGAAATTTTCAAGAAACCCCCTACTAGTTTCTCTTGAATTTTCAGATCTGCCCATACTTTTCTTGATTGAGTCTAGAGCTCCTAGTTCTTGCAACAACTTGATTGAAGGCTTCCAAATCCATGATTACGGTACTCTATCAATTATCTTTTAGGACAAGTTACTTTTGCATATACGTAGCATATGATGAGATATGTAGTTCATATCTAAGATAGGCTGGGTCAAACGCTAATATGATAAGTAAATTTCAATTCAAAGTATACCATGATTTATAACTTACATATTAAGTAGCGTCTATTTATCTATATGTCAATTGCCATGACCAAATAGATTAAGGTCTATTATTGAATAAATCTAACTATGTTATGGATTGTTTTGGTTGTTTAATTATATACACATGATCAATGCATTATAGGTTAATTAATTTGAGTATTGATATGTTATGTTAGACATCTAAGTGATAAGTAATACGTAACCTTTGTATGTTATGTTGGACATCTAAGTGATAAGTAAATGTAACCTTGATATGTTACGTTGGGCAATTAAGTGATAAGTGGTTTGTGAACTTGATTTGTTATGACTTTTTATTTAACAAAGGTAAGGAAATAATGATGTTGTGCTATGTTGATGTCATATATGTTAAGAAATTATTGAATTGGATATATTTATCACGTTTGATGTCTTAAGAGTTAATACTTCTTGATTTTAATATGCTATGATTAGTGTCTTATGTAACAAATAACTCATATGTATATTGTGCTAAGATATATAAAATAAGGTTCTAAGGAGAGTTAAGTTTAGGAAATATTATGTGGGAAAACTTGGTGAATACATTACTTAATTTTATGGGTGAATTGATAATTATTCTAGACCTTGATAAATTTTGAATAAAGGAAAATATTAGTGTGAATGCTTGTAACGATTAACTTGATTATAAATAATTTTAGTATAACTTTTTAAATAACGGGGCATGCTATTCGAATGCCATATCCAAAGGAATAGCCAAATAATCTACGTCTATAATTTTGATATGTTGATGTCTTACTCACCAAGTAACTTGTAAATAGAGTTTGGTAGGTTTAGTACCTTGTATGCTAGCTAAGTAACACACGCAATGGAATAATAGGTTTGATATCTTTTATAATAAGAGAAGTTCATGATATATCGTGTTTGACAACTTTTGTAATAGGAGACAGACGTTGCTAAAAAAATTTGATAAGTGAGAATAAGTCAGTTATGCTTGGCTAGGATATAATTAAAAGAATCCAAGAAAGTTTAGGGGTTAAAATCATGAATTATAAGTAATGTCTTGCATAATACGTAATACGAAGACATTGATAATTAAATACCTTATATGAATAGATAATTAAGTTAGGATGTTTAATACCCATGGATACTTGGAATGAATAAATGTTTATGCTCTGTTCAAACCATCTGTGAGTAAAGGTATATAGTTGTCGAGTGACCTAGTAAATGTATAAATGCTCTTTGAAATTTTCATATGTGTATATGCCTATATCTTGTCTGAATATTCGTTGATATACATGACTATGGTTTATTCAATTGTCCATATGATATTATACATAGCTTGTTTGAATTTCATGTGTATATGTTTGATTACTCTATGCGAATACCTAGTATATAAGTTAGTGCCAAGTTCAAACCATTTGACCAAAATGACTTATGTTTTGTTCAAGTACTAAATTTTATATGTTCAATAAACTTTGGTGAATGAGATAGATCATGGTTTCACGTTTTGTTTTTAGTTGCTTTAAGCTACCTCACTAAGCTATTGCTTACACATTTCTTCTAACATTTCAGGGTAATCTTGCTTTTGATTGTCTTGAGAGCTTGGACAATATCACAAGGGCCAGGATGTATGTCTGTAATCTCTTAGTGTACTCCTAGTTGGTGGCACATAGTGGTTAGGCATGCATTGAGATATTCTATTTATTTTATGGCTTATCATGTATATAAGCCTAATGAGTAATCAAGTTTGTAATGGGCCTTTATTATTTCTTGGTGATGGCATGTTGTATATGATTTATTATTTGGCAAGATTTAGTAGTTGCTTAACAGCTGAGTTATGCTAGGGTTATATATATATTGAATGTCTACCCATCTTAGAATTTATGATGCTTTGACAGATTTGGATCATGAATAATTTTTGGGTAGGACACCTTATAATTTGAAAAAGATTAAAAGTGATAAACAAAAAAATGGTATGTCAAAAACTAGTCATTATGGTGTATTGAATATGATATATCGAGTAAGCCTCTTAATGTATGTGTGTTGCAAAATTTATACATGTAAATTATTAAGTGAAACCTTAAGTAAATGTAGTATAGTTAAGTAGGGACTAATTTAATGGTTAATATAAGTAAATGCTAAATTCTCAATGGCTTACGTTGTTGATCATGCTATGTAAAAGGGTTATACTAGTCTATCTAGGATTGTTTTACACATCAATTTATCTTAATCATTGTAAAAATCTATTATGTCTAGAATGTTACTCGTTGATCAAGTTATGTTATGTATATGTTTTTCAACGATTACCATGATTATATGTTTGGTAGTAATAAACGTTATGGTTAAAAGTGCCTAAATTATATGAACGAGCTTTGGCCTAGTGATTGAAGTATCTTTGCTTAATATATGTACACTTTGTCTGTATGTGGATTAGAGTTGGGAACTTATCCAACTTATAAAAAGTTTTAAATTACCCTGAATTTTGTTTATATGCTCATTTATGAAGTGCTAAATTGTCATATCTATGTTTCAATGTTGTATGCTTGTTTAAACGTTGTTCCTAAACACTTCCTAATTCGGTTTATTCCTAAGCCGGGTTTGGGGGTGTTTCATATCAAGCTTTGCTTGAAGCGTCTCCCATCCTTTCATTTATACTTCGGGTTCTAGGTTCATCTAACCTACGGGTCCAAGTCCATTACCACCCTCAAAGACATTCTCTTAAGAAACAGGATTATACTTTCTAGTATAGTCTCTTTCTTTGAAGCCTTTGGATACTATCACCCTTTTCATTCCATTTCACTATCTTTCTTTTCCATTTCCTTCACCATATCCTACCCTACACTTAACCATTTCCTTTCTTTCATCCAATTCCCTACACACCATGCATCAAACGCTTCTGAACCCTAAACTATCATCATCTTTCCTACTCATTTCACTTCAAAGCATCGAATTCCAAGGCTTTACTTGCATTCACGATTAGAAACAATCAAGCTTCTCTCAACAACAAAAATTGGAGAGTTGAAGCATATCCCCTTTGGTTATATGAACCAAGAACCCGAAGTATAGGATGGAAGATAGGAGACGCCACAAGCAAAGCTTGATAAGTCGATAAAGTTCTTAAAAGAACAAGTTTGAGAGAAAACCTCACAAAGGATAAATATATTCAAAGAAAGTTGTGAATGAGTTGATTACAAGGTGGCCGAATGGCCCTATTTATAGTTTACAAAGGGGTGTGGCCGAAAGGGTAGTTGCCTATTAAGCTAGGGTGAAAACTCCCTCCAAATTCGTTCGTGTCTCATGCCAAAATCTATAAATGACAAGCTTAAAGAGCATCTCATGTATAAACCATATTATACAAAAGATAATCCATTTTTGATGATACATTATATCATATATTGGCATTCCAATGACTCAAAAACCATTTCCATTCTATTTATAAAAACACATCTAATACACGGATTTCCCAAGTGGTTCCTTCGACCACTTCACATACATTCTCAAAATTGAGCAGCCCTCAATGATTATGATGCATAAATCCACCAGTGGGAGAATTGGCACAATATGAGGCTTGTCATTGGATGTGGAATCATGAATCAAGTTGCTCATAAGCAATCCTATGCACTAGACTCGATCATGAATGGTTGAATATTATTCTTGAGATTTAAGAACAATGAGTTGGGTGTTTCTTGATTTTTCTGGAAATTGAATAACAAATTTAAAGAAAATAGATGAATAAAGTAAATAAGATGATAAACTATAAGAAATCAATGAAAAAATAGATAAAGACAAAAGTAAAAGATAAAAATAAAGATAGATAAAACAAATCTAAAAATTTCCAACTTTGTTTATGGAGATGGAGACAATGGAGTTGAAGAAGAAGATGACTATGGCGTGATGGTTTGATAGATGTCCCACGAAACCTCCTACTCACAATTGAATGGCAACCTCCGTGATATGGCTCTAACCGACCCTCCTAATCACAATTGACTAGGCAACCTGGAGTTTGAAGATCAACAACAATCAACCCGGTTGAAACATTGAAGATGGCTTCTAGACAAGTTTACCGAACACTTGCAAACACGTATTCAAAGAATACTAAAATCTCAAAAGAGAACTTTTTATAATAAGTGAAATCTGAAAAACAAAGAAGAAAGCATCATCCTTTTATAGATGAAGGATGGCTTTAACCTAAAGCTAAGAATGAATAAAATAAACAAAAAAATCTTTTCCATTAAATTGGACTTGATCTAACGGCTTGGGAGAACTGGTTCCTAAAGTATATAAAACCCTAAAAAATCAATTTAAATGATAATAGATACATTGGCTTATGTTTAATTCATCCAAAGCCTTATATGTTAGCCTTTGGGTTGAATTTTATAAAATCCAGTAATAATCCCGTATCCATTTTTTGCATGCCCAGTCTTTAGTAAAATGGACGTATCTTGAGTTCCCGACATCAGAATGATGCGTTTAAAGATGCATTGGAAAGATAACTAAACGAAGGTCAAATCATCAGAAGACAACTAGACCCAAAAATGCTCTAATCCCATTCGAAAAGTCACCTCAAGTTAACTGATTTTCCAGACTTATAAAACAGTATCAACTTCTTGTCTTCAATGCATTCAAGCCCCCCCATGCATGTATCAACCACATTATGATGCGATCCTATTTTAGTCACTACTCATTTTCACTATACTTTCAACATGTTTTACAAGGATGAAAGTCAAAGGAACTTTTACTACCTTTCTTCACATCTTTTATAACTATATAATTATATTACTGCAAGTCTTGCATGCACTTATACTTACCATTCATATTTACCTCATGTTTATGTTCAATACAATGCTTAGTGTATTCGGGTACCATAACATCTTTCCTTACATCATACTTGATACATGCATGAGCAGGGTCAAATTACTCATATTGGACAAGAAGTTGAAGTTGTTCGATGCAAACAATAAAGGCCAAAACAATGCATGCATAGGAGGTAAAAAACGATGCATCTTGGACAAGAAACTGAATCTATTTGTGAAGTCTGGAAAGTCGACCAACTTGCAACGAATTTTCAGATGGGATCCAGGCATTTATGGGTCGAGTTACGTCCAACAAATTGTCCATCATTCATTTCCAACGCATCTTGAAATGCGTCAATCAGACATCGGGAACTCAAGATACGTCCAATTTACTGAAGATTGCGCATGTAGAAACTAGATACGGGATTATTACGGGATTTTGTAATATTCAACCCAAAAGCTAATAAGTTCGACGAGTTATTGTGAGGGAGATCATCTTCACACTCTTGCTTGCCTAGGTAATTGCATCTAGAAGGGTGGGTTAGAGCCGCTTGAGGTTGCTGACTTAGATAATTGCGTCTAAGAAGGTGTCGAGGACAAAACAACATCAAAAAATTTCAAACCATCTTCATCTTCAATCTTCACGCCATCTCCACAAGCCATAAACAAAGCTGGAAATTTCAGATTTGTTTTATCTATCCTTTTATCAATCTTTTTCAATCTTTTTAACTTTATTGTAGTTATTCATCTTCTAATCATTCACTTTGTCATTGTTTCTTTAAATTTCCAGCCTTGAATATGAAGATTTGAAGAAAATCCCTTCTCTTTTCTCTTGAGTTTTCACATATGCCCAAACTTCCTTGATTGAGTCTAGAGCTCCTAGTTCTTGCAACAACTTGATTGAAGGCTTCCAAATCCAAGATTGTGCTACTCTATCAATACTCTACACTTGGCATATTAATTAAAGTTTCATGCATGCATATTAAGTAGAACCACATCGTTACATAGCTTAATTATCTTAATTCTTATTATAGCATTACTTATGTTTGTTTACTTTGATTATAGGTCATCACAGCTCAAGGTACAAGGGATACATTAAAGGGAAAGCTCATCTCTGATCGTGCATTTCATGGTTAGCTCAAATCAACTCCTCACAGCTTACTCATTTTAGCTAAAGGAATGCAAGCTACTTTTAGCTTCAATTCAACTCCAATAGCTCGAGGAAAGCTCAAGGACACTATAGGATAAGCTCACATAGCTAAGGGCAGCTCGTAGTAGCTCAAACAAGCTCGAAAACTAAGTGAAGCTCACTCAGCTAGATAGCTTAGCTCAAGCCAGCTCACTCCTAGCTCGATCGGCTCATCTCAGCTCAAGCTAGCACCTACAGCTCAACCTCAAAGGGACATGTCTCCTCTCCAAGGGACACAACTGACCAGCCTTGGAGGGAACTTCCTTGGCGCCACTATTTTGGAGGAAAAATGGATGGCACATGCTTGGAGGGAAACACCATTCTAGCCGAATAATCACATGTTGTTGCCAAACCATCACAGAGCCCCTACATGCCCATTCGGCCACCTATTCATCCTTGTACATGTCCATTCGGCCAACCCCTTGAAAAACTATAAATAGGGGTTCATTTTGCATTTTGTGACACACAACTTTCTTGAAATATATTTTATCTTTTGTGAGGTTTTTTTTCTCTCAAACTTGTTCTTTTAAGAACTTTATCAACTTATCAAGCTTTACCATTGGGTTCTAGATTCATCTAACCTACGGGTCCAAGTCTCTTACCACCCTCAAAGACATTCTCTTAAGAAATGGGATTATACTTTTTAGTATAATTTCTTTCTTTGAATCCTTTGAATTCTACCATCCTTTTCATTCCATTTCACCATCCTTTTCATTTCCATTCCTTCACCATAACTGAACCTACCCTATAATTAACCATTTCCTTTCTTTCACCCATTTCCTTACACACCATGCATCAAACGCTTCCGCAACCATCACTTCAACATCTTTCCATCTTCAAAGCATTCAGATTACAAGGCTTACTTGCATTCACGGTCGGGAACAATCAAAGCTTCTCTCAACAACATCAATTGGAGAGTTGGAGCATATCACATTACTTCACTATTTTACATATGCATCAAATCAAACCAATTTCCAATGCATTAAACCATGTATTCTATCATTCTCAAAATTCTTTCATAAATCATTTATCATACTCCTAACAACCATCTTCAAACCTTTTTAAAAGCAGTAAAACACATTTCCACTCACCGACAACCAAACGCTCCACTTGTCGATGCACAATCAAACTTTCAGAGCCTCCGAAACCTCTCCAAAAGATGTAGGATCACTCTCCCCTACTTTTCCCACATAAAAATAGAGGATTAATGCATTTCCATGCATCTCTAAACATAGCAACACAACTCCTCAACTTCACCTCACTAAAATCCATCAATTGCTTCCTTAAAACATCCGAAAACAACACTTAAACTCAACCTAAACAAAGTCCAGACAAAACATAACTAATCTAACATCTTAACAACATCAATTTACATCCAAAAACAACATTATATCATCCTTATACCTCCAGCAACCTTCTAACATCAAGATCACCTCAAAATCTAACTATGTACAACCTAGAAAATTAGCAAATTCACTTAGTTTTGGGATTTCTTTTATTAATCTCTTCATATAACATTAAAACACATATTTTAAGTGATCTAAATCAATTAGAATCAATGCAAAATAGATCAATAATAAGATTCATCCAATTTTCATCAAAACCCAATTAAATCCATAAAATCATGATTTAATTATTAAAACATAACAAAAAAATAGTTGTAAAGGATCAAGAATTTGGGAATTTCAATAAAGAACCTTTAATAAGAGGAGAGAAGTGAAAATCACCTCTAATAGTTGATTTCTCCCTTAATTTGCAAGATTTAAGTGAAATCTTCAAGAAAACAATTAGGATTTGATGTAGAAATCAAAGGAATCAATTAGGAAAACAAAAAATCTAAAAGGAATGTTTTCTAATAATTTTAGAGTGAAATTGATTGTTTGGCTACTGAGAAAGTTGAGAGAAAAATTGAGAGCAAAAGTAGTTACGTAAGAAAATGAATCTAGGTATTAAAATAATTTTAATAAAACCCCTTTATTTTATTTACTAAAACTTTTAAAAACCATTTTAAAATAGCCTAAATTAAGGGGAAAATCTGATTAATAACTTTGGTAAATTAGCTCCTTAAAGATTCTAAGTTTTGACTCTTTTACGATTTAGCCACCAAAATAGTTTTGAAACTTTACATTTTAGTCGCCAAACCAAAATGTCCCAAAATACGATTTTATGTCTTCAAATTGAACTTTCCAAAACCTTTATAATATTAATTAAACATTTTATAATATTTTTTATATTTTATTTTAACCAAAAATCATTTATAAAGAATTAATCCCCAAAACTAGCTTGAATTGCCTAATTTGGTTCCCCTAAACCGTCTAATCAATCTATCTAACATCTAGGCCCAAATTTGGGGCGTTAAAAGATTAGAAGATGAATAACAAGATTATAATTAAAAAGATTGAAAAAGATGAAGAGAAGGAAAGGTAAAACAAATATGAAATTTCCAGCTTTATATATGGCTTATGAACAGTGGCATGAAGGTAGTAGATGAAAATGGCTTGGCCAAATTGATGTTGTTTCTTATCCTCGTCACCCTCTTAGATGCAATTACCTAAGCAAGCAACCACAAGCGGCTCTAACCTACCCTCCTAAATGCAATTACCTAGGCAAGCAAGAGTGTGAAGATGATCTCCCTCACAAGAACTCATGATCTTATGTTGAAGAAGACTTCTAAGGCACAAGTTATCAGCACTTGCAAAAATGAACTTAGTAAATATTTCATATATAAAAGAAAATTTATGTTACAATGGTGGAGGCTTCATCCTTTTGTAGGTGAAGGATAGCCAAAGTAATTTAACTTCTACTAGAACAAGGAAACATAATTTAATTAAAATAATAAAGAAAAGCAGCCTTTAAACTCCTTGTGTGCTTGTGCGGCAAAAATTAAGCTTGGGGGACAATAATTAAGCTTCTAAGGGATGTTGCTTGTGCACCAAGCAATTTGATAAGGCTGGTATGCTTGGGCAGCAAATAATAGGCTGGTACGGGCTGGTTGCTTGGGCGGCAGGTAAGGATTGATGGGGGCTTTATTTGGACGAATTTTAAGGGCATTGGGCTGGTTTGGATGGCAAGTAATGATTTTTGGGCAAGGAGGCATGCATGGGCTGTTTTTTAAATGCTAACTAGGCCTAAAAAACACTTGTAAATCCTAATTTGGGCTAAAAGTAAAATCTGACCCAATCTTTTATAGTAATAAGTATTAGGTCTAATTACAATAAAAGGGCTAATTAATGGACATCCATCTCCAAAGGTGCAGCAAGTTGAGTTTTTGTGATCCAATTGTTCTTGAAGGATGTTAAGTGTGAACTTCCTTTAAGAATTTTTTTTCTTCATGGCAGCTTGCAATCCTTTGCTCACGAATCGTTGGACGGTTAAATTTAGCTTGTCCTTAATCATCTTGGACATGGCTCGAGTTATTGGGCCAAGTGGAAAAGTAAGTCCATCTCTTCCTTGGAATTGCCTCGTGGTACATGCATCACAAAACAAACAAGCAACCAGGCTTGAAGAAGTATGATAGAGTAGCGCAATCGTGGATTTGGAAGCCTTCAATCAAGTTGTTGCAAAACTATAAGCTTTAGACTCATTCAAGAAAGCTATGCGCAGATCTGAAAATTCAAGAAAGTTGAGAAGGGTTTTTCTTGAAATTTTCAGATTCAAGGCTGGAAATTTAAAGAAACGAAAGCAAGGTGAAAGATTAGAAGATGAATAACAAGATTATAATTAAAAAGATTGAAAAAGATGAAGCAAAGGATAGGTAAAACAAATCTAAAATTTCCAGATTTGTTTATGGCTTATAGACGATGGCGTGGAGGTAGTAGATGAAGATGGCTTTGCAAAATTGATGTTGTTGTTTGTCCTCGGCACCCTCTTAGATGTAATTATCTAAGCAAGCAACCTTAAGCGGCTCTAACCCACCCTACTAAATGCAATTACCTAGGCAAGCAGGAGTGTGAAGATGATCTCCCTCACAAGAACTTTACAATCTTATGTTGAAGAAGACTTCTAAGGCACAAGTTATTAGCACTTGCAAAAAATGAACTCACTAAATATTTCATATATCAAAGAAAATCCGTGTTACAATGGTGGAGGCTTCATCCTTTTATAGGTGAAGGATAACCAAAGTAATTTAACTTCTACCAGAACAAGGAAAACCTAATTTAATTAAAATAATAAAGATAAGTAGCCTTTAAACTCCTTGTGTGCTTGGGCGGCAATAAATAAACTGATAAGGGCTATTGCTTGTACGCCAAGTAATTTGATAAGGGCTAGTTTGCTTAGGTGACAAGTAATAGGCTGATAGGGGCTGGTTGCTTGGGAGGCAAGTACATATTGATGGGGGATTTTATTTGGACGAATTTTAAGGGTATTGGGCTGGTTTGGACGACAAATAATGGGTTTTGGGCAATGAGGCATGTGTGGGCTGTTTTTAAATGCTAACTAGGCCTAAAAAACACTTGTAAATCCTAATTTGGGATAAAAGTAAAATCTGACCCAATCTTTTATAGTAATAAGTATTGGGTCTAATTACAATAAAATTGCTAATTAATAGACATCTAAAGGCTCATGGATATCCATCTCCAAAGGTGCAGCAGGTTGAGTTTTTGTAATCCAATTGTTCTTGTTCCTTCAAGAAATTCTTTTTTCTATTCATGACAGCTTGCAATCCTTTGTTCACGAATCCTTGGACGGTCGAATTCAGCTTGTCCTTGATCATCTTGGACTTGGCTTTAGTTATTGGGCCAAGTGGAAAAGTAAGTCCATCTTTTCCTTGGAATTATGATATGCTCCAACTCTCCAATTGTTGTTGTACAGAGAAGCTTGATTGTTCTCGACCATGAATTGCAAGTAAGCCTTGTAATCTGAATGCTTTGAAGATGAAACAATGAAGGAAAGATTTTGAAATGTTGGGTGCTGAAGCTTATGTTGCATGGTGTGTAAGGGAATGGATGAAAAGATGAAAAGGAAAGGTTTAAGTGTTTTCGGGTAGGTTAGGATATGGTAGATGAAATGGGTAAGAAAGATAGTGAAATGGAATGGAAAAGGTGATAGTATTCAAAGGATTCAAAGGATGAAACTATGCTATAAGAAGCATAACCCCAATCCTTAAAAGAATGACTTTGAGGGTGGTATATAGAACTTGGACCCTTTTGTTATATGAACCAAGAAACAAAAGTATCAAATGGGAAGGAAAGGGTGATGCCACAAGCAAAACTTGAAAAGTCGATAAAGTTCTAAAAAGAACAAGTTTGAGAGAAAACCTCACAAGGTAATTTGTATTTAATGGAATGAGTTGTCTATTACAAAGTGGTCGAATGGTAATGTGCCTATTCTGATAAGGGAGAAATCTCCCTCAAGGTCAGTTTGTGACTCCCTCCAAATGAAAAGTAATCATTTGGCCAAATGGTGCCTCCCTCCTTGCATTTCACTCTAATTTCTTGGCACCCAAACTAGTGTTCCCTCCAAGGTGGTCGATAATGTCTCTTGGGAGGGGTTTGTTCCCTTTGGGTGTTGAGCTAAAGGTGGTAGCTTGAGCTGATCGAGCAAGGAGTGAGCTGGCTTGAGCTGAGCTAGCTAGCTGAGTGAACTTCATTTAGTGTCTAAGCTGATTTGAGCTGCTACGAGCTGTCCTTACTAAGTGATCTTATCTTTAAGTGTCCTTGAACTATCTTGAGCTATTTGGAGCTAAAAGGAGCTTGAATGTGATTGGCCGAATTAAATGAGCTGAATGAGCTAAGGTGGGCTATTCTTTGTTGCCTTTGAGTTATCACGAGCTACCATAGCATGTATCCTTTGCTCTCGAGCTGCCATAACTTGTAGATTCATTCCTTGCACCTATATATGACATGAAAACAATAGGATTAGTTATGAATAAGTTAGAAATGTAATAGAAACATGATGCATGCTTATGCAAATGATTCAATTGATAAGATAAAGATTTGAAACATAACATATGCATGGTTTAACTAAGTTTAAAATGTGGATCATATGCTAGGCATGAAAACTATATAAATATCATAGGATGTAAATGCTTGCATTATATAAAGCATAAATAAGGTTATAACGAATGAAGTAAGGAAGAACTCCCTTAGAATCCGTCTTGAAGTCCTTCAATGGTGTGAACAAATCATGGCGAAAGTTGGTGCTAATTAGGATCGCATCAAATTGCCTTGTGGTACATGCATCACAAAACAAGCATGATGTGATCACAACTAGCAAGGACCTGAAGGCATTTCCTAGTGGACTTATGACTCGTGCTAGGGCTAAAAAGTTCCAAGAAGCTATGGGGAACTTATTTAGTCAAGGCTGGAATTTGAAGGAGGAAATGCCAACTGTGTTGAAGCCTTGCAGGATCTTACTTGTTCATGAATTTGCATGAGTTTTTCTAATTTTTTATGTTTAATTTAAGCAAGTGTTTAAGAACATAGACCGGTAAAGGTGAATGGGTGAGGAAGAGAATAAGGTGGTGTATGAAGTGAAATGATAGTAAAGGTGATGGAAGTGTTTAATGGAAGAATTAGATAGGGTGATGGAAATGATGAAAGGAAGGGATGGAATGAAATGGAAGATGGTGATAGTATTTAAAGGATTCAAAAGAAGAACTTATGTTATAAGAACATAGACCCAATCTTTAAGAGAATATCTTTGAGGGTGGTGAAGGACTTAGACCTGTTGGTTATAGAAAATCAAGAACCTGAAGTATGGTGGAAAAAGAAGTGACGCCACAAGTAATGAAGCCCGATAAGTCAAATAGTTCTAAAAAGAACAAGTTTGAGAGATAAACTCACAAAGTAAATTTTATATCAATGAAAGGTGTGTGTACAAATGAAATAATCATCCCTATTTATAGTTTTCGATGGGCTGGCCGAATGGACACATTACAAGGGTGAAAAGTTGGCCGAAATGGCATGTAAAAGGGTGGTGTTGGTTTGGCTAGGGACTGCTAATGCTTCGGTTGATTTTAGTTTCCCTCCGAAGTTAAGGGGCATGTCTCTTGGGAGGGAACATGCCCTTGGGGTGTTGAGCTGCCATAGTTGGTTTGAGCTGAGATGAGCTGAATTGAGCTGGTTTGAGCTGACTAAACTTGCACTCCTTCATTTGAGCTTCTTGAGCTTCCATGAGCTTCCCTTGAGCTAGGCGAACTTGTCTTTAGGAGTTCTTTAGCTATCTCGAGTCAATTAGAGCTGTTTAGGAGCTGTTTTCCCTTGGCCGAATTTGAGTGAGCTGTTTGAGCAATTTTGGAGCTGAATGAGCTAGAGATGAGCTGCCATTACATTCCCTTACTTGTGTGAATTATATGCCCTACAAGAAACACAAAATAATATAAGTAGATGCGATTAAATATGTGAATGATTATGAAAATAAGTGACTTAAAAACTTTAAGTAACAATGTGGTGTGGTCTAATGTTAGGCATGTATACCACTTACTTTATATATATAACATAAAAGATAAAGTATGGAAATGCATGAAAGAATGTTCGATGCATGATGTCATACATAGTCTTAGAATAGCTAATATTAGAACTTAGATGGAAACATACATGCATATATATGATTAATGTAAATATAGAGATAATATAGGTAGGAAGAAGGCTAGCAAAAACTCCATTGTCTTTCATTCTGGAGAACATGGTGAAAATGTCCATTGAGTGAATTACGATCGCATTATCCCCCATCTTCAAGGTGATTTGTCCCAAATCGAACTTCCTTATTTTCGGACGTTCCTTGATAATCAGGATAATAGAATCCTTGCTTCCTACATCTATGTGAATGTCCTCCTTTGCATTTTCATCCTGCATAGAAAAATTAAAGGATTTTGGGGTAATTGGGGGTGATATAGTAGCGCAAATTCGAATAAAGAGAAAAACAAAACAAACCAAAATAAAGAACAAATCTAAAAATTCAGATTTGCTTATGGTGGTGGCGTCAATGGAGGAAGCTTGAATATGTGGAGATGGCGTGATGAATTGATAGTTCTCCTCGGCACCCTCTTAGACGCAATTATCTAAGCAAGCAACCTCAAGCGGCTCTAACCCACCCTCCCGAACGCTTTTGTATGGGAAAGCAGGAGTGTGAAGATCCTCAACAACAAATCCCAGAGAACTTGAAATTCGATTTGCTTCTAAAACATAAGATAATGTTCTTGCAAGTTGGAACTCAAAAGAGAATTTTATTTAATCATTCAAATATGAATTACAATGTGGGTGAAACCTCTTTATATAGGTCATGGAGGAGTTTTAATCCTACTAAACTTAGGAATTAAATACAATAAATAAATGCTAAAATCTAATCTCCTAATTAGATAAGTAACTTCTAATAATAAATAAATGCTAAAAATAAAATCCTAATTAAATAAATCTGATCCTAATAGATATTAGAGAATCCTATATTGATTTAAATTACAAATAATCAAATAAAATCTTAAAAATTCTAAATTATCTAAAAATCCCATATTAATCCCGTATAAGAATTTCTGCATGCCCTGTCTTCGCTAAAATAGACGTATCTTGAGATCCAGATGTCTGATTGAGGCGTTTCAAGATGTGTTGGAAAGCTAATTTGCAGCCGGATAAGTTTTAAGAGACATGTTGACCCATAAATGCCTGGATCCCATCCAAAAATGCTTCGCAAGTTGACTGATGGTTCTGACTTGCAAGCAAAGCAGTTTCAACTTCTTTTCCAAGATGATTATTTTGACCCCTCTCATGCTCGTATCATTCCCCCACTCCTCAAAAAGACTCGCCCTCGAATCTAGATCGGTAAATGGAGGAAGTTCATCAAAGTACCACAGAAGAGAAGACTTCTTGAAGGATCCTTTTGCAGAGTCTCTTTTTGCAATGTAATTTACAAGTTCCTTCTCATTGGGATCATCACGATTGTTCTTTTGGTCGCAAAGTAACTCATTCTCATCTTCAAAATTGTTATTAATGCTAAAAGAGGAATAAGCATAAATAGAATTCTGAAAACATTCAATGATACCTTTTGATTGTAAGGTACCTTCGTCGGTGTTTGTCGTTTGATTATCATCTTGAATCGGAATAATAGGTTCGTCACTAGAAACAAACACAATACTTATAATTTCTTCCTCATCAATAAGCAAGGTTAAACTCTTGATGGTATCATCTTCCTCATGTTCTTTAGAAGAACAAATTTCTTGATCATGCTTCAGATCACAAATTTCAATGTCATTAGAAGACATTAATTCAGACAACATATCTCACAAAATTTTTTCTTCAAAATAAAACTTATCTGGACAATCATACCCTAAATGATCTAGTTGACAACAATAATGACATCGAGTCCCCAAAAGGGTAAAATCCAATATTTTTCTAAATGACATCCTCAATAACGACCTGAATCCGATACCAAACGATGGAGTAGCGCAAATTCGAATAAAGAGAAACAAAACAAACCAAAATAAAGAACAAATCTAAAAAAATCAGATTTGCTTATGGTGGTGGCGTCAATGGAGGAAGCTTGAATATGTGGAGATGGCGTGATGAATTGATAGTTGTCCTCGGCACCCTCTTAGACGCAATTATCTAAGCAAGCAACCTCAAGCGGCTCTAACCCACCCTCCCAAACGTTTTTGTATGGGCAAGCAGGAGTGTGGAGATCCTCAACAACAAATCCCGGAGAACTTGAATTTCGATTTGCTTCTAAAACATAAGATAATGTTCTTGCATGTTGGAACTCAAAAGTGAATTTTATTTAATCATTCAAATTTGAATTACAATATGGGTGAAGCCTCCTTTATATAGGCCATGGAGAAGTTTTAATCCTACTAAACTTAGGAATTAAATACAATAAATAAATTCTAAAATCTAATCTCCTAATTAGATAAGTAACTTCTAATAATAAATAAATGCTAAAAATAAAATCCTAATTAAATAAATCTGATCCTAATAGATATTGCAGAATCCTATATTGATTTAAATTACAAATAATCAAATAAAATCTTGAAAATTCGAAATTATCCAAAAATCCCGTATAGGAATTTCTGCATGCGCTATCTTCGCTAAAATAGACGTATCTTGAGATCCAGATGTATGATTGAGGCGTTTCAAGATGCGTTGGAAAGGTAATTTGCAGCCGGACAAGCTTTAAGAAGACACGTTGACCCATAAATGCCTGGATCCCATCCAAAAATGCTTTGCAAGTTGACTGATGCTTATGACTCCCAAAGCAGTTTCACTTCTTTTCCAAGATGATTATTTTGACCGTGATACCAAACGATAGAGTAGCGCAAATTCGAATAAAGAGAAAAACAAAACAAACCAAAAAAAATAAAGAGCAAATCTAAAAATTCAGATTTGCTTATGGTGGCGGCGTCAATGGAGGAAGCTTGAATATGTGGAGATGGCGTGATGAATTGATAGTTGTCCTCGGCACCATCTTAAACGCAATTATCTAAGCAAGCAACCTCAAGCGGCTCTAACCCACGCTCCCAAATGCTTTTGTATGGGCAAGCAGGAGTGTGAAGATCCTCAACAATAAATCCCGAAGAACTTGAAATTCGATTTGCTTCTAAAACATAAGATAATGTTCTTGCAAGTTGGAATTCAAAAGAGAATTTTATTTAATCATTCAAATCTGAATTACAATGTGGGTGAAGCCTCCTTTATATAGGCCATGGAGAAGTTTTAATCCTACTAAACTTAGGAATTAAATACAATAAATAAATGCTAAAATCTAATCTCCTAATTAGATAAGTAGCTTCTAATAATAAATAAATGCTAAAAATAAAATCCTAATTAGATAAATCTGATCCTAATAGATATTGCAGAATCCTATATTGATTTAAATTACAAATAATCAAATAAAATCTTGAAAATTCGAAATTATCCAAAAATTCCGTATAGGAATTTTTGCATGCGCTGTTTTCGCTAAAATAGACGTATCTTGAGATCCATATATCTGATTGAGGTGTTACAAGATGCGTTGGAAAGCTAATTTGCAGCCGGACAAGTTTTAAGAAGACATCTTGACCCATAACTGCCTGGATCCCATCCAAAAATGCTTCGCAAGTTGATTGATGTTTATGACTTGCAAAGCATTTTCAACTTCTTTTCCAAGATGATTTATTTTGACCATGATACCAAATGATAGAGTAGCGCAAATTCGAAAAAAGAGAAAACCAAAACAAACCAAAATAAAGAACAAATCTAAAAATTCAGATTTGCTTATGGTGGTGGCGTCAATGGAGGAAGCTTGAATATGTGGAGATGGCATTATGAATTGATAGTTGTCCTCGGCACCCTCTTAAACATAATTATCTAAGCAAGCAACCTCAAGCGGCTCTAACCCACCCTCCCAAATGCTTTTGTATGGGCAAGCAGGAGTGTGAAGATCCTCAACAACAAATCCCGGAGAACTTGAAATTCGATTTGCTTCTAAAACATAAGATAATGTTCTTGCAAGTTGGAACTCAAAAGAGAATTTTATTTAATCATTCAAATCTGAATTACAATGTGGGTGAAGCCTCCTTTATATAGGCCATGGAGAAGTTTTAATCCTACTAAACTTAGGAATTAAATACAATAAATAAATGCTAAAATCTAATCTCCTAATTAGATAAGTAACTTCTAATAATAAATAAATGCTAAAAGTAAAATCCTAATTAAATAAATCCGATCCTAATAGATATTGCAGAATCCTATATTGATTTAAATATAAATAATCAAATAAAATCTTGAAAATTCGAAATTATCCAAAATCCCGTATAGGATTTTCTGCATGCGATGTCTTCGCTAAAATAGACGTATCTTGAGATCCAGATGTTTGATTGAGGCGTTTCAACAAATTTGCACCCGGAGAAGTTTTAAGAAGACATGTTGACCCATAAATGCCTGGATCCCATCCAAAAATGCTTCTCAAGTTGACTGATGTTTTTGACTTGCAAAGCAGTTTCAACTTCTTTTCCAACATGATTATTTTGACCCCTCTCATGCTCGTATCATTGGGTTAGCATCATGTGTTCCGATCATGGATAGTGTCAAAAGACACTCCATTTTCTCCAAATAGGTACACAACTCTTGACTTCTTCCTTTGGCCCCTTTTGAATCATCATGTCCCTTGATAGAGAGAGTTATCTTTTTCTTGGGCTGTTCTGAACCAACATGCTTGTTGGGATTATTGCAACTGTTGGAATCGTCACGAGCCTCTCCTGAAAGTTTTTCAATCATTTTGGGTGATTCACGTTCCTTCTTCCAGGATTCGAGACTCCTTCTCATGTGCATCTAGTCGTTTTGAACCTGTTTAGGTGTTAATGGTGCAAGTGTGATCTTCTTCCCTTTATGCTTGAAAGAATACTTGTTGGTGTAGCAATCATGAATTGTTTTCTTGTCAAACTGCCATTGTCTTCCAAGAAGAATGTGGCCGGCTTGCATGAGCACTACATCGCATAGAACTTTGTCTTCATAATTGCCAATAGAGAAATGAATTAGGACATGTTTGGTGACCATCAACTCACCTCCATCATTCAACCATTGTAGCTTGTATGGCGTAGGATGCTTTAAAGTCTTGATACCCAATTTTTCCACCATGATAGTTCTAGTAACATTGATGCAACTCCCACCATCTATAATCATGAAACACACCTTATTGTTCACATGGCATAGTCTGCGGAAGATATTTTCTCGTTGTTGTTCGTCTTCAGCCATTTGGGCATTAAGAATTTGTTTTACCACCAATAGCTCTCCATCAACAGCCGATTCAATCTCCTCATCTTTTGGTTCAGATTCTTCTTTAGCTTTATCTTCATGGTCAGAAATGATGTCTCCATTATCCATAAACAGCATGGTGTTGCAGTTTGGACACTGATTAGCCATGTGACCATGACCTACGCACTTAAAGCACTTAATCTCCCTTGAGTGTGTTCCTTACCTTCTATCTGTTTGCCTTGACCAGTTTTCATCATTGTTGGCTTTGGCTTTGAGGTTTCAATTGGTTCCTTGATTTGTAAGGGCGCGTTCCGTCGAGCATTACTCCATTTAGGGCTGGTGGCATTAGTTGCCCTTGGGATAACCCTCCTTTTTTGCTGTCGTTCTACCTTCATATCCAAGTGCACCATTTCGTCAATCTCCACATAGTGTTGTAATTCTACGACATCGGATATTTCTCGGTTGAGATGAGCAAGAAATCTGGCCATTGTTGCTTCACGGTCTTAATCCACGTTGGCATGGATCATGGCAACCTCCATTTCCTTGTAGTAGTCCTCTATACTCCAGTTGCCTTGCCTTAAGGTTTGCAATTTATGGAACAAATCTAGGTGATAATGTGTAGGCACGAATCTTCTCCGCATGATGCTCTTCATATCTTGCCAACTCGTAATTGGTCTTTCTCCATTGCGCCTCTTAGATAAGGTTAATTGGTCCCACCAAATAAGAGCATAGTCTATAAATTCCATGGCAACCAATCATACCTTTTTTGTTTTGAGTAGTTGTGGCACTCGAAAACATGTTCCACCTTGCTTTCCCAATCTAAATATGCTTCTGGATCTATTTTGCCTTGAAAAGATAGAATAGTAACTCAAATATTGTTGAGGTTGTCGTCGTATTGTCCACACTCACCTTGATATCTCAGGACTTTCCTTTGAGACAATTGCTCGTTGTCCTCATAATATTCGTCTACAATTTCCTCCTGGTTTTGCTGTCTATTTTGCCTTCCAAAGCCTTGTACGTTTCCTTGGGTTCCTCTCTGATCCCATTCTTTCATGAACCTTCCCTTAGATCCATTCTTTTTGTTTGAATAGGTTCAAGTTCTTCCCTTAGCAACCTTTGCATTTCCCTAATTAACGCTTGTGTTTGTAGAACACAAAAGCCTCATGGGTCTCTCCAAGGAAATTTAGATGTCACTCAATCACTCGGCACTCGTGTTTCACTTTTGGGAATATGTTTTGGCTTTTATAATTCCCCTTCTGATCTCACACACTCTTTATGCCTTTTCCGCTGGAATCTCTTGACACAAGTTCTTAATAAAAAACTAATCAAACTTGTCAAAACTTCAAATACTTGTTGGTGTTTGGGCTGCAATTAAGGTTAGGCTAAGAAATAGAGAGAAATGAAGAAAATGGAGTTCAAAGAAAGAGATGATAAGAAAGTAAGAATGGAGTGAAAATAAAACAACGTACCACAATAACTCACTCACAATCTGATCATGAACAATCAAACTTGAGGAACTTCTCAGAGTTGGATGTTTGCTGATTTGATTGTTTCTACCCCCTTTGTGTTTTGTTTTTCTAATTTTTTTCTTCTCTTTTTATACCTTTTTGAATTCTTTAAAAATGAAGAAAGAATTATTTGCCCTTTTTTCTTTTTTTCCTTTTTTTAACAGAATAATAAACGAAATGAAACACAAATGGTAGGCTTACTTGATTCTCCTTTTGCTCTGATTACCATATGATACGCTCCAACTCTCCAAATGGCTTTGTTGAGAGAAGCTTTGATTGTCCTGATCTTGAATGCAAGCAAGCCTTGTAATTCCATATGCTTTAGTGATGAAATGATGAAGGAAAGATGATGAATGGGTGCGGAAGAGCATAGGGTGGTGTATGAAGTGAAATGATAGTAAAGGTGATGGAAGTGTTTAATGGCAGAATTAGATAGGGTGATGGAAATGATGAAAGGAGGGGTTGGAATGAAATGTAAGATGGTGATAGTATTCAAAGGATTCAAAAGAATAACCTATGTTATAAGAACATAGACCCAATCTTTAAGAGAATATCTTTGAGGGTGGTGAAGAAGTTAGACCCGTTGGTTATAGAAAACCAAGAACCTAAAGTATGGTGGAAAAAGAAGTGACGCCACAAGCAATGAAGCCTGATAAGTCAGATAGCTCTAAAAAATGAACAAGTTTGAGAGATAAACTCACAAAGTAAATTTTATATCAATGAAAGGTGATATGAACGTCAATGGCAAAGACCCAGAGAAGTACCCAGGTGGCCCCATTACTCGAGCAAGGGCCAAGGAGTTCCAAGCAGCCATGGAAAATATGTTTACATCAAGCTTGGGACGTGAGAAAGAAGAAATAATAAGGGAGGAACACTTTACTTTGCTTATGCATGAATTTGCATGAGTATTTAAAGTTTGCATAACATTCATTGCATTCAATAAACATGTTGTTCATTAAAGCATGCGTTGCATTTAAACATGTAGTTCATTTAGTTATACACTTCATTTAACTAAGTAGTTCATTGATTAAACTAGTTCATTCAAGATTATTAGTTCATTGAATAAAGTTAGTTCATTAATTAAACTAGTTCATTCATCAAACTAGCTCATTTATTAAACTAACTCTTAATTGTTTACATGCATGTTTTCAATTAAAGATTGAATAAAGTTTACCTTTGTGTCTAGGTGCATGAGGGAAGATGAACGGTTTTACCAGATGCAAGAATATCAGCAGAATGTCTTCCAATTCTGGATGCGATACAGACGTGTTTGGATCCAGAAATCAATTGGACGTTATTCCTCCATCTCTTAGCTTTCCAATGCCTTTTGAATCACCTCAATCCGATATCGGGAGCTTGAGATACGAATGATTTACTGAAGACAGTGCAGGCTGAAATTTTTATTACGGGAATTTTATGCATGGATGATTTGAATGAATTTGAGCCAAGGAAGAGTTCTTTCATCTTCTACCAAGAGACAAGCAATTGATGGCCATCTTAATTCAGCAAATTCAAGGCATTCAAGGTTGATGTTATCACCATTCAAGTGGGGTTTCAAAAATTCATTGAGGAGACATGAAATGAAGGCTGGATGAAACTCACCTTTTATGACATTCAAGTCATATTAATCAGCTTGGAAGATGAAGAGTTGCACTTAAACTGGACAGCAAGGATGTCTACATTCATCCTTGTCCACATTCATCCCCTTTCTCTTCATATGATAGCAAAACAAGGCAGCCCAAGAGTCCTTCTTAATTTGGACGAAAATATGACTAAATTCAACCTCAATTTGTCTAAACTAATCAGCTTTGAAGATGAGAAGAAAGGACAAAGCATTCATGTGTATTCAAGTGCATTAAGATGAGCATTCATCTTTCTTGTAACACCTTTTCATATTCTGCCTACTTCTACTATAAATAGGCATCTTTAGGATCATTGTAAGATACACTTTTGAATATATAAAACATCTTTGAAAGATTGCTTTCATTCTTGTTCTCTTGTGGAACTTTATCGGCTTCAAGTTAGTCTTGTAGTCTTCATCCATTTCCCTTTTGTTATAGCGTTGGTTCCTAGCTCATCTATAGCTAGTGGGTCACGTTCCATATCCTACCACTTCATTTCCACTTTATTATATTGCTGGTTCCTAACTCTTTATAGTTAGGGGGTCACAATCCATCCTTTGAATTTCTTCATCTTAACGCCAACACCCCATCATCTTCACCTACATTTTCATCTTTTATTTTTTTTTTCTTCCATAATCACAACTATCACTCTTCCTACACCCCTTCTACATATCTTTCATCCCATTATTTCTATTTCTTATTTATCTATTTCTACTTACATTGTTGTTTGAGTAATTTCAGAATACATTCAAAGCACTGCAGAGTTCTTACTAGAATCACGATCGGGCATTCACATATATGATTCAAAACTCATAGTCGAGATCATATCATTTGGTATCAGAGCCTAGACGATTCAGTAAGCGTATTATTTTTCTCTCTCCCGGGTTAGTAAAAAAAATCAAAAAAAAATCAAAAAAAAATCTTAAAGAGGGAGGGAGCAATCTATTCTTGTTTAAAAAAAATTACAATACATCATTTCTTATTGCTGAATTACAAATTCCTTTACCTATTCTTAGTAATTCTTTCTTTTTGAAGCCATTATCCTTTTATTATTCATCATTCTCCTACCAAGCTAGAATTGTTTCAGCCGAAGTCCACGAGACACTTGTAAGCCTTGAGGAAGTTCCCAAAAGGACTTGAAAATAAAGCACGAGTGGTAAAAGGCATGAGTGTGCATTAAGGGGAAAAGCCTAACCCGAGTGAAACACGAGTGTGAGTGCATTTTCTTTGGAGTGGAAAGGTGAGATTTTGTGTTAGTAAGGTTTAATTTCTTTTGTTTCTTTATCTAACATGTCACAAAGATCTGGTCATAGTGGTGAAGGAGTTCCCAATTTGCAAAATCAGGCTATGCTTCAAGCAATGGCCAAAATGATCCAAGAGCAATTGGAGCCCCTAATTGAACGAATAGACCAGCTTGAAATTTCACAAGCTCATCAGGGTAATGAGGAGTATCCTGAAGAAGTTGAAGTAGATGATGTGCAAGATCAAGTATCCCAACATAGGTACAACAAGGCCAGAGAGCTCGACCACGAGTAGACGATAATCTCAGCAACATCAAGATTACCATTCCTCCTTTTCAAGGAAGAACGGATCCTGAAACCTATCTTGCATGGGAAAAGAAGGTTGAGCACATTTTTGAGTGCCATAACTATTCAGAGCTTAAAAAGGTAAAACTCGCTGCCATTGAGTTTACGGATTATGCACTAATATGGTGGGATCAATTGACATCAAGTAGGAGACGCAATGGAGAACATCCTATCACTACATGGGATGAAATGAAAGCGGTGATGCGAAGGCGATTCATTCCAACCCACTACCATCGAGAGTTATTCAACCGTCTTCAAAATCTTTCACAAGGTAACCGAAGTGTTGAAGATTACTACAAAGAGATGGAGGTGTCCATGATTCGAGCCAACATCGACGAGGATCGAGAAGCCACAATGGCAAGATTCCTAGCGGGACTAAATCCGGACATTGCGAACGTGGTCGAGTTGCAACATTATGTGGAGATGGAAGACATGGTGCATATGGCCATGAAAGTGGAAAAACAGCTCAAAAGAAAGGGTGCCACACGATCTTATGGGAGTTCAACATCAAAATGGGGGCAAAGTTCATACAAGAAGACTCCTCCAATACCGTCCCACGAAAAAGGAGGACCACCGAAAAGGAAGTAAGCCCATTGCCGAAACCAGCAAGGGTAAGACTACCGCTACTCCAAATCGCTCCCGTGACATACAATGTTTTAAGTGTTTGGGGCGTGGACACATTGCAAGCCAATGTCCGAACCGCAACACCATGCTTCTTCGAGATGATGGAGAAGTTGAATCGGAACAAGAAGAGGATGAGAATGAAGATGTTGCCATCGAAGAAGAAGAATTAGAGTATGGCGTGGAAGGAGAGGTTCTTGTTGTCAAAAGAAGCCTAAACGCATAATCCGTTGGAGGAAATGAACAACGAAAATATCTTCCATACTCGTTGCCATGTTGGAGGAAAGGTATGCTTTGTTATTATTGATGGTGGTAGTTGCACTAATGTTGCTAGTACCTTAATGGTAGATACACTTGGCTTGGCAACAACAAAGCATCCACAACCTTATAAGCTACAATGGCTCAACGATGGAGGAGAACTCAAGGTGACCAAACAAGTTCGAATTGTTTTCTCTATTGGGAAGTACAAAGACGAGGTATTATGCGATGTCGTTCCAATGCACGCAAGCCATTTATTACTTGGAAGGCCTTGGCAATTTGATAGGCGAGTGATCCATGACGGATATACCAACCGGTATACGTTCACCCATGAAGCAAAGAAGATCACTTTAGCCCCACTTTCTCCAAAACAAATAAATGAAGACCAAATTTTATTGAGAGGAAAAATTGAAAAAGCCAAAGAGAGAGAGACCAAAATGGAGGTAAAAGCAAAGGAGTGTGATCAAAATGAGGGAAGGAAAATCAGCATTCTTTCTAAAGAGAGAGAGTTGAAAAAGAGTTTAATGACAGCAAAGGAAGCACTTGTGCTCATGTACAAGGAAAATTTCTTGAATACTAACTACCTTGATCAAAATTTGCCTGCTTTTGTTGTGTCTTTATTGCAGGAGTTTGATGACCTATTTCCGGAGGAAATACCAAGTGGGCTGCCACCTATTCGTGGCATAGAACATCAAATAGACTTTGTTCCCGAGCCGTCATTCCAAACCGACCAGCGTGCATCAAGCAACCCCAAGAAACTAAGGAGTTGCAAAGGCAAGTATCTGAGTTGATGTCAAAGGCTACGTGAGGGAAAGCCTTAGCCCATGTGCCGTGCCGGTTCTACTTGTGCCAAAGAAGGATGGAACTTGGCGCATGTGTGTGGACTGCCGAGCGGTAAACAAAATTACGGTAAAGTATCGTCACCCTATTCCTCGCTTAGATGACATGTTAGATGAGCTTAGTGGTTCTAACCTCTTTTCCAAGATTGATCTTAAAAGTGGTTACCACCAAATACTGAATGCGGGAAGGTGATGAGTGGAAAACAGCATTCAAAACTAAGCAAGGCCTTTATGAGTGGTTGGTTATGCCTTTTGGCTTAACTAATGCTCCAAGCACGTTTATGAGGTTAATGAATCATGTTCTTAGGCCATTCTTGGGTAAGTTTTGTGTGGTTTACTTTGATGACATTCTAATCTATAGTAAAACCATGGAAGAACATGTTCAACATTTAAGGTCAGTTTTGCTAGTTTTGAGGAAGGAAAAACTGTTTGCTAACTTACAAAAATGTACATTTTGTACTGACAGGGTTGTTTTCCTAGGTTTCGTTGTGAGTTCTGAAGGCTTGGAGGTGGACAAAGAGAAGGTTAAAGCCATTGAAGAGTGGCCACGACCAGCAAGCATTTCTCAAGTTAGGAGCTTCCATGGACTTGCAAGTTTTTATCAAGATTCGTCCCCAACTTCAGCACCATAGCCGCCCCACTAACAAGTGTTATTAAGAAGAATTCTAAATTCTTTTGGGGGAAGATCAAGAGAAGTCCTTTAATAGCATTAAAGATTGTTTAATACATGCCCCTTTACTTGCTCTACCTGATTTTAATCTAACTTTTGAAATTGAATGTGATGCATCAGGTGTAGGAATTGGAGCAGTTTTGTCTCAAGGTGGACGTCCTATAGCCTATTTCAGTGAAAAATTAAGTGGAGCTACGCTTAATTACCCTACCTATGACAAGGAGATGTATGCTCTTGTGAGGGCAATGGAAACATGGCAACATTACCTTTGGCCTAAGGAGTTCATCATTCACACTGATCATGAGGCATTGAAACATATCCGGGGCAGCATAAACTCAACAAAAGGCATGCCAAATGGGTGGAGTTTCTTGAAACTTTCCCATATGTTATCAAGTACAAGAAAGGTAAGGAGAATATAGTTGCCGATGCATTGTCACGGAGGTATATTCTTTTAAACACTTTGGAATCTAAGTTATTGGGTTTTGTTTTTATTAAAGACTTATATGTCTCTGACTCTGATTTTGGAGAGATTTACAAAGCTTGTGAGAAAAGGTCAATTGAAAAATACTATAAGCATGATGGTTTCCTATTTAAGGAAGGAAGACTATGCATCCCTCAAGGTTCCATGCGTGAATTGCTAACTAAGGAAGCTCATGGAGGAGGATTAATGGGACATTTTGGGATAGCAAAGACTTTGGCTATACTTCAAGAGCACCTATATTGGCCTAAAATGAAACGAGATGTGGAGAGGTTGTGTGAGCGATGCATCACTTGCAGGAAGGCCAAATCTAAAGTCATGCCACATGGACTTTACACACCACTACCCATACCGGAGCACCATGGATGGATATTTCAATGGATTTTGTGCTAGGGCTTCCACGTACCAAGAATAACAAAGATTCCATCTTTGTAGTTGTGATAGATTCTCCAAAATGGCTCATTTCATTCCCTGTAACAAAACTAATGATGCCTCACATATTGCTACTTTGTTTTTCAGGGAAATCTTAAGGTTACATGGCATACCAAGAACTATTGTGTCTGATCGGGATGTGAAGTTCTTAAGTCACTTTTGAGAGCCCTATGGAGTAAGATTGGTACTAAGTTACTATTCTCCACCACTTGCCATCCTCAAACGGATGGCCAAACTGAAGTGGTGAACCGAGTACTTTCTATGTTACTTCGAACCATCATTAGGAAGAATTTGAAAACATGGGAGGAGAGTTTACCACATGTGGAGTTTGCATACAACCGTTCGATCCATAGTACTACAGGGCGCACGCCTTTTGAAGTGGTGTATGGATTCAATCCATTAACACCGATAGACTTGTTACCATTACCCGCTGATCAAATTGTGAATAAAGATGGACTTAATAAAGCTGAATTTGTTAAGAAGCTTCATCAACAAGTGCGGGAGAACATTGAAAAACGAACCAAGCAATATGAGCAGCAAGCAAATAAGGTCGTAAGCGAATTTCCTTTGAGCCAGGGGATTAGGTGTGGCTGCACATGAGGAAAGAAAGGTTCCCGGCTCAACGAAAGTCCAAATTAATGCCTCGGGGAGATGGACCATTCAAAATAGTCAAGAAGATCAATGACAATGCCTATCAATTAGATCTTCCAGGTGAGTTTAATGTTAGTGCAACCTTCAATGTTGCTGACCTATCTCCTTATGATGTAGATGACGATTTGGGGACAAATCGCCTTAAAGAGGGAGGGACTGATATGAACGTCAATGGCAAAGACCCAGAGAAGTACCCAGGTGGCCCCATTACTCGAGCAAGGGCCAAGGAGTTCCAAGCAGCCATGGAAAATATGTTTACATCAAGCTTGGGACGTGAGAAAGAAGAAATAATAAGGGAGGAACACTTTACTTTGCTTATGCATGAATTTGCATGAGTATTTAAAGTTTGCATAACATTCATTGCATTCAATAAACATGTTGTTCATTAAAGCATGCGTTGCATTTAAACATGTAGTTCATTTAGTTATACACTTCATTTAACTAAGTAGTTCATTGATTAAACTAGTTCATTCAAGATTATTAGTTCATTGAATAAAGTTAGTTCATTAATTAAACTAGTTCATTCATCAAACTAGCTCATTTATTAAACTAACTCTTAATTGTTTACATGCATGTTTTCAATTAAAGATTGAATAAAGTTTACCTTTGTGTCTAGGTGCATGAGGGAAGATGAACGGTTTTACCAGATGCAAGAATATCAGCAGAATGTCTTCCAATTCTGGATGCGATACAGACGTGTTTGGATCCAGAAATCAATTGGACGTTATTCCTCCATCTCTTAGCTTTCCAATGCCTTTTGAATCACCTCAATCCGATATCGGGAGCTTGAGATACGAATGATTTACTGAAGACAGTGCAGGCTGAAATTTTTATTACGGGAATTTTATGCATGGATGATTTGAATGAATTTGAGCCAAGGAAGAGTTCTTTCATCTTCTACCAAGAGACAAGCAATTGATGGCCATCTTAATTCAGCAAATTCAAGGCATTCAAGGTTGATGTTATCACCATTCAAGTGGGGGTTTCAAAATTCATTGAGGAGACATGAAATGAAGGCTGGATGAAACTCACCTTTTATGACATTCAAGTCATATTAATCAGCTTGGAAGATGAAGAGTTGCACTTAAACTGGACAGCAAGGATGTCTACATTCATCCTTGTCCACATTCATCCCCTTTCTCTTCATATGATAGCAAAACAAGGCAGCCCAAGAGTCCTTCTTAATTTGGACGAAAATATGACTAAATTCAACCTCAATTTGTCTAAACTAATCAGCTTTGAAGATGAGAAGAAAGGACAAAGCATTCATGTGTATTCAAGTGCATTAAGATGAGCATTCATCTTTCTTGTAACACCTTTTCATATTCTGCCTACTTCTACTATAAATAGGCATCTTTAGGATCATTGTAAGATACACTTTTGAATATATAAAACATCTTTGAAAGATTGCTTTCATTCTTGTTCTCTTGTGGAACTTTATCGGCTTCAAGTTAGTCTTGTAGTCTTCATCCATTTCCCTTTTGTTATAGCGTTGGTTCCTAGCTCATCTATAGCTAGTGGGTCACGTTCCATATCCTACCACTTCATTTCCACTTTATTATATTGCTGGTTCCTAACTCTTTATAGTTAGGGGGTCACAATCCATCCTTTGAATTTCTTCATCTTAACGCCAACACCCCATCATCTTCACCTACATTTTCATCTTTTATTTTTTTTTCTTCCATAATCACAACTATCACTCTTCCTACACCCCTTCTACATATCTTTCATCCCATTATTTCTATTTCTTATTTATCTATTTCCACTTACATTGTTGTTTGAGTAATTTCAGAATACATTCAAAGCACTGCAGAGTTCTTACTAGAATCACGATCGGGCATTCACATATATGATTCAAAACTCATAGTCGAGATCATATCAAAAGGTGTGTGTACAAATGGAATAATCAGCCCTATTTATAGTTTTCTAAGGCTGGCTGAATGGGCACATTACAAGGGTGAAAAGTTGGCCAAAATGGCATGTAAAAGGGTGAAAACTTGTGTGAATTATATGCCCTACAAGAAACACAAAATAGTATAAGTAAATGTGACTAAATATGTGAATGATTATGAAAATAAGTGACTTAAAAACTTTAAGTAAAAAAGTGGTGTGGTCTAATGTTAGGTATGTATGCCACTTACTTTATATATATAACATAAAAGATCAAGTATGGAAATGCATAAAAGAATGTTCGATGCATGAAGTCATACATAGTCTTAGAATAGCTAATATTAGAACTTAGATGGAAACATGCATGCATATATATGATTAATGTAAATATAGAGATAATATAGGTAGGAAGAAGGCTAGCAAAAACTCCCTTGTCTTTCATTCTGGAGAACATGGTGAAAATGTCCATTGAGTGAATTAGTATCGCATTAGAATTCATTTAGATCAAAAGGCTGATCATTTTCTACAAGAATGACAAAGTATTCACCACCAATTAAAGACACTTGAAGACACAATGAATGAAGGCTGATCGGTTTCAAGTCATTCAAGGGAGTTTTACACCACTTAATGGTTGTTGGTTTCTGCAATGAAGCAAGGATTTCAAGCCACTTAAAACACCACTTAAAGAGCTACTTAAACACCACTTAAGAGTTACTTTAACACCCCATGAAGTTTATCAGTTTTTTTATCAAGGAAAACATGTAGTCAAAGCCTTCATTATCACCACTTAAAGGAGAGTAAAAGCGTGAATTAAAATAGCACTTAAGGAGGAAATTCAAGGAGTATCAGTCAACTTTTTCACCATTTTTGGATAGGATCCAGGATGATCTGAGTCTTCAAATATTCTTCAAACTTATTCCTCTATTCCTTAGCTTTCCAAAACACTTTGAATCACCTTGATCTGATCTCGGAGCTTAAGATATGACCGTATTATTGAAGATAATGCAGGCTGGAAATTCAATATGGGAATAATCACAATATGCTTTTTCCAAAAAGTTCAAGATGCCATTCAATTGTTGAATTCAATGCTTCATTATCATCCTTTAAAGGAGAATGAATGACAATCAACCAAGCTCGGTACCTCAAGGGATTCTTTCATATGGACGACATGTATGTCTACATTCATCTTAAGAATGTCCATTCATCTTAAGAATGTCCACATTCATCATCATCCTACAAGTTTTTCAACTGTTACTTGGAGAAGAGATAACTGAAGCTTCATGAGTTTTTAAGCCCATAATTATGTGACTTTATTCCTTGTCTTTGCCTATTCAATCCGGATGCTATGTCCCTATAAATAGCCATCCATTTCTTTTGTAAACACAACTTTGAACACTTGAATACACTTTTGTTAGAGTTTAATCTCTTTGTTCTTCATTGAACTTATTTGACATATCAAGGAATTTCTCCTTGTGGCATCAATTATATTTCTATTCTTTTATATCATTGGTTCCTAGTTGTTATATAACTAGTGGGTCTTGATCCATCCTTAGATTTGAGCATTATAATGTTCGGGTCTTCATTTAATATAGTATTGGTTCTTTCTTCATTTCGAAACTAAACTATCTTCATTTTTCCATCACCATCACTTCCACCATCATTGTCACCATCATCTTATCATTTTCCCATAACCATCATTTTCACCATCATTTTATTTTCATTTTTTACATTGTCACCATATCACTTAATTAGCTTCCGCCACCATATCAATTTCCACCACCATTTTTCCTTATACAAAATGCCCCTTTTTAAAACCATTTTCGCATCTTAGAGAAAGACTTACTACGTTCACGATCGAGCAAACATAATTTTGGTTATTTTGCAACCAATATCACATCATTTGTCATTAGAGCTTTGTGAACAAAGTAAGTATCAAAATTTTGTCTTTTTCGATACTGAAAAAAAGTTCAAAAAAAAGAGAAGTTCAAAAAAAAAAAAAATCCCCAAAAAAAGAATTGGCAAAAGAAAGGTGAAAAGAAAAAGAAGTTTGGCATCAAAAAATTGAAAGTGATTATTCTATTTGATTTCCAATTTTTGAGAATCATTTGTGTTCGTCTCTACATAATTTTCTTGAACCTACCATATTACCCTACATCTACTACCATACCTTCATTTTTTCCAGCCAAATCCACAAGGTAAAATCTTTGATCAGGTCAACTTAGTTTATTTAAGAACTTAGGGAGAGAACGAGTGGTAAAAGGCACAAGAGCGATGACATGAGGCTTGCTGTGGATGTGGAATCACGAATCAAGTTGCTCGGAAGCAATCCAATTTGCTAGACTCGATCAAACAAGGTATGGGCAGTTTTCTTGAATTTCAACAGAAACTAGTTAGGCTTTTCTTGAAAATTCTAAAATTAAGATGCAAAATCAAAGAAACAAAGGGGAAATGGTTAAATAGATGATGGATAAGAAGGACAAACTATAAAAGATGATAAGTAAAAGGATAGAGAATTCAATTCTAAAAATTTCAGCTTTGAATTGAATGACAATGGCGTTGGTGGTTGTTTGTAGAAGATGACAATGGCTTGTGGAATTGAGGAATTGCCCTTGGAATCCTCCTAGTTGCGATTAACTAGGCAACCTCCGTGATATTGATTAAAATCGACCCTCCTACCCTCAATTAGATAGGCAACCCGAAGTGTGAAGATCAGCAACAATCAACCCGGTTCAAAGAATACTAAAAATCTCAAAAGAGAACTTCTTATTAATCTGTTAAGATGATCAATAGACAATGAATGGATGAAGGATGGCTTTAACCTAAAGCTAAGAATGAATAAAATAAACAAAGAAATATGGTCCATTAAATTGGACTTAATCTAACGGCCTGGGAGAAGGGTGGTTGCTAAAGTATATAAAACCCTAAAAACATCAATTTAAATGATAATAAATACATTGGGTTATGTTTAATTCGTCCAAAGTCTTATATGTTAGCTTTTGGGCTAAATTTTACAAAATCCTGTAATAATCCCATATCCAGATTTATGCATGTGCAGTCTTCAGTAAAATAGACGTATCTTGAGTTCTCGACATTGGAATGATGAGTTTCAAGATGTGCTGGAAAGGTTATTGAATGACAGTCAATTCTGCAGAAGTCAACTCAACCCAAAATGCCCGGATCCCATTCGAAAAGTCACCTCAAGTCAACTGATTTTCCAGACTTAGAAAATAGTTTCAACTTCTTGTCTTCAATGCATCTTTCCAGCCCTCCCAAGCATGTATCATCCTGATATACTCCCGTCCTCATTGTTGTTGGAGACGGCCTTTGATTGTAGGATCTAGGAAGGCAAGCAAGTGATTCCTATAAAGTAAGATGGATTGAAAGAATGAAAGGTATGTGAATGGTGGCTGCGAAAGATGGTAAGAATGGTGTATAGAAATGGATGGAAAGGTGAAGGTAGTATCTTAAATAATCAAGGAAGAAACTAGGCTATAGAGAGCCTAAACCCGAACCTTATAGATGTCTTTAAGGGATGGTAGAAAGGACTTGGACCCGTTAGTTATAAAGAACCAAGAACCCGAAGTATCAAGGTGGAAAGGAGGTTTGACGCCACAAGTACAAAGTACTTGATAAGTCGATAAAGTTCTAAAAAGAACTAAAAGAGAGAAAATTCTCACAAACGTAATTTAATTGATATGAATGAGATGTTTTACAAATGAAATGAAAGGCCATATTTATAGTTTTCTAGGTGTGTAGTCGAAAAGGCATTACATAGGTGAAGGGGTTGCTGAATAGGTAGGTGTCTCCCTCCAAAGGCTGGTCGTGACTCCCTCCAAAGGGCTGGTAATGATTCGGCCATCTTTGTGTCTCCCTCCAAAAAGTTTTGGTGCACAAACATTTGAAAAGTTGTAATTTCTCGTATGAAATCCCAACCATCACTTCCTTCCGTAATTTGGTCATATCTTGAGCTCCTGATATCGGATTGATGCGATTCAACATGCGTTGTAAAGCTAAGAGATAGGAAAACACAAGTTTCATGAAGACTTCTCAACCCAGTTATGCTTGTATCCTACTCGAAAATGGAAAAAATTTGATGGACGTTTTTGGTGATGAATCTGCCAAATAAAGAGTGATTTGGTTGGAACTCTTCTTTCTCCTTGCAACTATAATTCTATTGGTGTCTAACCTTTTCTTTGGATTCTTAAAGCAATTAGGATGTTTTATTCTCTTTCCAACCCACGTTATCCTATACCAATAAATATTTTTCGGTCACCATGTAGGATACAAGGTAATCTATGTTCTTTAATTATTGATGGTGACAGTCGTGTAAACTTGGTGAGCAGCTTCATTGTTGATACACTCGATCTATCATGCCAAGAACACCCTAAGTTGTATCATCTTCAAAGGTTTAATAGAAGATAGAATATGAAGGTAACCGAACATTGTTTGATCTCTTTTACTCTTGGAAGCTATTGTGATGATGTATGGTGTGACGTGGTTCCTATGGAAGTCACCCACTTGCTATTAGGAAGACCTTAGAAAAATGATTGAGACGTTGTCCATCGAATCAATACAAATGGATATTCAGTTGTGCACCAAGGCCAAAAGATCTAGTTCGCTACAATAGAGCCAGAAAAAGTATATGAAGAAATAGCGAAAGCAAAAAAATAGTGTGAGGGGATAAAACGAAAAAGATTGGAAACACAAAAGGCTGAATCAATTGACCACACAAAGGCAACCAACCATGAAGACATCCCAAAACCAGAAGGTACACATGATTCTTTTCGTACTTCTACTTCTAGAATTTGTGCAAATGTTGATGTTGGAGAAGAACCATCTACCAAATAAAAGGATAGTGATAGTGAACACATTAGACAAAATGACAATGCTTCTAATCCCTCATGTGAAGTAGTAGGTCCACTTGCTATACTCTCATCACCTCCCCCACGGAGAAAGTAATTGTAATTCTAACCCTTCATTTGATTCTTGTCCTATCATTCTGTTAGAAACACTTTCTCCTCTATAGAAATTGTACATTGATGATAAATTTTGTGAGAGGGATATGGGATGTGAGATACAAAAGACTGAGAGTAAAGAGGCTGAGAGTGAAAAAAAGTCAAATTAATGGCCCAAATTTGGTGAGTAAAAATACATATAAGGTAAAAGTCACAAAAATCCCAAAAGAAAAAGACAAGAAAAAGAACGCGACGAGTGATTTTGTTTTGACTAATCATTACAAATGTTCGAGTAGTATTGTCTTATTTTTTTAGGATTTTGTTGAAACATTGAGAGGAGCTCAATTAGATCACTCCACATACAACAAAAAGCCTTTTCAATTGAAGTTGATGATTGTTCTCTCATTGTCGATTTATATTCGAGGATGAATCCTTTTGAGGAGTAGGGGAATGATACATGCATGAGCGGGGTCAAAATACTCACATTGGACAAGAAGTTGAAGGTGTTCGATGCAAACAATAAAGGCCAAAACAATGCATGCATAGGAGGTCAAAAATGATGCATCTTGGACAAGAAACTGAATCTGTTTGTGAAGTTTGGAAAGTCAGCCAACTTGTGATGAGTTTTCGGATGGGATCCAGGCATTTATGGGTCGAGTTATCTTCTAAAAAATTGCCCCTCATTTAGTTATCTTTTCTAACACATCTTGAAACGCGTCAATCAGACATCGGGAACTCAAGATATGTTCAATTTACTGAAGACTGCACATGCAGAAAACTGGATACGAGATTTTAGTACGGGTTTTGTAAAATTCAGCCCAAAAGCTAACATATAAGGCTTTGGACGAATTAAACTTAACCAAACCTAATTATTAACATTTAAATTATGTTTTTAGGGTTTTATATACTTTAGGAACCAGCCACCCTTCTCCCAAGCCGTTAGATCAAGTCCAATTTAATGGACTAGATTTCTTTGTTTATTTTATTTATTCTTAGCTTTAGGTTAAAGCCATCCTTCATCTATAAAAGGATGATGCTTTCTTCTTTGTTAGACAGATTTCTTTGATTTATGAAATATTTAGTGAGTTTTTTTTTGCATGTGCTGATTACTTGTGCCTTCAAAGTCTTCTTCAACATAAGTTTGACGAGTTCTTGTGAGGTAGATCATCTTCACACTCTTGCTTGCCCAGGTAATTGCATCTAGGAGGGTGGGTTAGAGCCTCTTGAGGTTGCTTGCTTAGATAATTGCATCTAAAAGGGTGTCGAGGACAAAACAACATCAACAAATCGCAAACCATCTTCATCTTCAATCTTCAAGCCATCTCCACAAGCCATAAACAAAGCTGGAAATTTCAGATTTGTTTTATCTATCATTTTATCAATCTTTTTCAATTTTTTAACTTTATTTTCTAGTTATTCATCTTCTAATCATTCACTTTGTCATTGTTTCTTTAAATTTTCAGCCTTGAATCTAAAAATTTCAAGAAAATCCCTTCTCTTTTCTCTTGAATTTTTAGATCTGCCCAAACTTCCTTGATTGAGTCTAGAGCTCCTAGTTCTTGCAAGAACTTGATTGAAGGCTTCCAAATCCACAATTGCGCCTACTCTGTCAGATTGTTTCTCGATCGAGTTATAAGTGAGTTTTGTGGTACGTTTTTTTTACTTTCTTCAATTTCATTTCATTCTTATTCTTCTTATACTCTACCTTTTCATTTTTCTTTCCATTCCTTTTTCATTTCTTTTATTCCTTTTCTTTTTCTAGCCTAACCTTATTTGCAACCCAAATGCCATATAGTTTAAACTTTTGACAGGTTTTGAGTAAGTTCTTTCAAGAACTTGTGACGAGAGAATTGAGCAGTGAAAGGACAAGAGAGTGGTGTGTTCAGAAGGGGAAGTAAAAGCCTAATTCCCAAGAGTGAAACATGAGTGCTGAGTGATTGTGTGACATCTACTTTTCCTTGGAGTGACCGAGAGGTTTCTTTACTTGGTGAAATTTTAGTTAATTACTTTCTTTATTGACTTTACTAACCACGTCATAGCATTATGAATCTTCAAACTGAGAAGGAAGGCAACAAACCCCAAACCTCCAAACTCAAGCATTAATCCAAGAAATGCAAAGGCTATTGCATGCTGAGCTTGAATCTATTCATGAGAGAATGGATTGATTGGAAGAATCACAAGGCAATGTTCGAGGCATTAGGAGACAACATCAACAAGAAAAAGAATTTATGGACGATAATGAGGAGGAAGAGGTTGAGAAAGCATCACAAAGAACTGCTCTGAGATATCAAGGACGGCGTGCCCAAATTGATGACAACCTCAGCAACATCCAAGTTACAGTTCTACTGTTTCAAGGCAAAACCAATTCAGAAGCATATCTAGATTGGAAGAGCAAAGTATGTTCTTAAGTGCCACAACTATTTAGAGCAAAAAAAGGTTCGACTAGTTGCCATGAAGCTCATTGACTATGCTTTGGTGTGGTGGGATCAATTGACAAGCACAAGAAGACGCAATAGAGAAAGGCCAGTTAGCACTTGGCATGAAATGGAAGGTATCATGAGAAGAAGATTCATACATGTTCATTATCGAGAAAAAGATTCATACATGTTCATTATCGCCATGATTTATTTCAAAAGTTGCAGAATCTTAAGCAAGGCAACCAGAGTGCAAAAGATTATTTCAAAGAAATGGAGGTTACAATGATCCGAGCCAACATTGATGAGGATAGAGAAGCAACCATGGCCAGATTCTTAGCAGAACTAAATAGAGAAATTACCGATGAGCTGGAGTTACAACACTAATGAGGTTGAAGAGATGGTGCACATGGCCATGAAAGTTGAGCGACAACAACGGAGAAAGGTCACCGCAAGGGCTACTAATACCACTAGCCCCAAGTGGAACCAAGCCAACATTCAGAAGGCTACACCTTTACAGATCTGAGAATCAGTCGAGAATCCAAACCCCAAGCTAGCCGTAGGGGAAAGAGGCCGAGTGAAACAAGTGGAGAACAAGGAACGTACTAGTGATATGAAATGATTCAAATGTTTGGGACGAGGTCATATAGCTAATCAATGTCCAAATCGCAATACTATGCTGCTTTGGATAATGGTGATGTCACATCAAACCATGAAGATGAAGATTAGGAGGAATCTGAGCCCGAGGAAGAAGAAATTGAATCTACCGTTGATGGAGAACTTCTAGTAGTTAAAATACTTTTCAATGCACAAATGGTCGAGGAAGAACAACAACGAGAGAATATATTTCACACACGGTGCCATGTGAACAACAAGGTTTCATGATCATAGATGGTGGAAGTTGCACAAACGTGGCATGTACAATCATGGTTGAGAAGCTGGGAAGACCATGGCAACTTAAATGATGGAGGCGAATTAAAACTCACTAAACAGGTTCTAATTCCCTTCTCAATTGGCAACTATAAATGCATGCCAGCCATATACTCATTGGAAGACCATGGCAATATGATAAGAGGACCATTCATGATTATTTCACCAATCACTACTCTTTCAAGCACGAAGGAAAGAAGGTTGTTCTTGCACCATTAACTCCAAAATAAGTGCAAAATCACCAAAATCTGATGAAGAAGAGCATAGAAGCTTGGAAAAATGAATTGGCCAAAAACAAACCCTATGATTGAGGGTGATTTTTCTAACATCCAACAAGAATTTTATTTGTCTTTTCTTGTGCAGGACCATGGACCTAAAGGCAAACCGTTGAAAGATGCAAACAAGGATTCAATTCTTCCAACACTAAAGGATTGTTCAAAGATGAGAAGCTTCGATTTGAGGACAAATCGCTTTAAAAAAGGGGATGATGCAATCCTATTTCACACCATACTCATTTTCACTATACTTTCAACTTGTTTTACAAGAATGAAAGTCATGGGAATTTTTACTTACCTTTTTCACATTAGTATTAGTTATATAATTTTGAAACTACTAGTAATGCATGCACATATAGTTATCATTTATGTTTGCATTTCATTTATGTTTAACATCATGCTTTGTGTTTTAAGGTGCCATAACATCTTTCCATACATTATACCCTACACTTTGCATATTAAGTATCTTCATGCATGCATGTTAAGTATAACCACATCTTTACTTTAAGCTTTATATTACTTTATAATATAAGTATTCATTATGTGTTTTTCTTCTTATTCATAGGTTTTATCAACCACATACAAGGGGGGATTGAAGGGCAGCTCACTTAAAGCTTATTTAGCTCAATTCAAGCTCAAACCAGCTCATGCAAATTGGCACAAGCTTACATATGCACATTCAGCTCCAAACAAGATCAATTAGCTCGAGATAGCTCAAGGACAGTTAAAGACAAGCTCACTTAACTAAGGACAACTCGTAGCAGCTCAATTCAGCTCAAACACTAAGTGTAGCTCACTCAGCTAGCTAGTTCAGCTCAAGCCAGCTTACTCCTATCTCAATCAGCTCAAGCTAGTACCTTCATCTCAACACCCAAAGAGCACAACCCCTCGTAAGAGACATGTCCAGCCACCATTGGAGGGAACATGAGTTTTGGCAGAACAAAGTTAGATGGAAACACATGGAGGGAGGCACTATTTGGTCGAATGGTTGGAAGGCTTGTGGAGGGAGACACAAATGGATTTGGAGGGTGTTTTCACCCTAGCTGAATAGGCACCTACCCTTTTTGTCACACCCATTTGTAAACTATATATAGGGACATTCAACCACCCTTGTAATCAACTCATTCAGAACTTTCTTTGAATATATTTTATCCTTTGTGAGGTTTTCTCTCAAACTTGTTCTTTTAATAACTTTATCGACTTATCAAGCTTTGCTTGTGGCGTCTCCTATCTTCCATCTTATACTTTGGGTTCTTGGTTTACATAACCAAAGGGTTCAAGTCCTATCTACGACCCTCAAAGTTATTCTCTTAAGAAACATGATTATACTTTTTAGTATTGTTTTTTCTTTGAATCTTTGAATACTACTATCCCTTTTCATTCCATTTCACTATCTTTTCCTTCTATTTCCATTCACCTACCTGAACCTAACCTAAACACTTAGTTATTTCATCCTTTCATCCATTTCTCTAAACAACACGCATCGTGCGAAATAAACTATCATCATCTTTCCATCCTTTCATCATCTTAAATCATTCAGATTACAAAGCTTACTTGCATTCATGATCGAGAACAATCAAGCTTCTTTCAACAACATCAATTGGAGAGTTAGAGCATATTAGGTAAAGAATAAGAAGATGCATTCATATAAGTGAAGAAGTGTTTAACCATAGCACCTTTGTTAGCATTGCCAAATTTCGACAAGACTTTTGAGGTAGAGTGTGATGCGTCTGGAATTGGGATAAGTGCTGTGTTGGCACAAGAAGGACGTCCAAACACATATTTTAGTGAAAAACTCAATGGTGCTTGATGAGACCATGGCGTCACCACCAGCATTGGACCCAGAGGAATTTCCCTTAGGCCTCATTACTCGTGCAAGGAAATTTAAAGATGCATTCAACAACAAGTGCAATCATGCATGGGAGATTATTGAAGCTACCGAAGTTGAATCAATGCCCTATAACGTGGATGATTCATGCAACGTGAAAGGGAGTCCGCATGTTTATTTATGATGTATATGTTCCATTTGATTATTATAATTTTAGTATGCACATGTTTTTATTATTCTATTTATTGTTTATTTTACAATACTATAGTTCATTGAATCATATACCATATATTTATTATATTTAGCATGCATCATATTACCTTGGTTTATTTTTGATCATATTTCTCGTATTTACAAGTGTTATGCAAGGACAATGAGTACACATCATTAGGGTGATTCAGAGAATTATGACTATTGGAGATGTGCTTGCTTGAGATGCTTGCTTGAGGTGCTTGTTTACATTCACATGAAAATTAACATGCTTGTTTACATTAACCTAAAAATTGACATGCTAGCTTATGATTACATTAGGCGGCAAAGGCACACATTTCAAGGTTTCTTTTTTTTTGTTGTCCCTTCACATGTCCCTAGGAATGTTGGTTGATCAGTTCATTTTGTAAAGCCTATAAATAGAGGCTGGTTTTTCAATTGTAAGACACACTTTGATTTCAAAAAAATTGAGTTTTATCTCTTTCGTTCTTTTGAGAACTTTATCGATCCTTCAAGTTCTGCTTGTTGAATCAAACCTTGATATCTTTGGTTCCTAGTTTTACTTAACTAGTGGGTCAAGATCCTTATTTCATTTAGATACCGTTATAGGGTTTGGGTCACACTTTTTAGTGTTGGTTCAATCTTCAAGTCCTAAACTACCTCCCATCTTTCATCATCTAATTCTACCACCACCATCGATCACATTAGCCATCCAAAATTCTAGAATCTTTATTCTCATCACTTTTTATATCATTACACACCATCATCCGAAAACTGTTGCAAGTCTTACAACACAAAGTTACTTCATTTACTATCGAGCAAATCAACCATCTCGGTAAATTCTAAGACGAGATCGCATCAGATGGTAATCAATGCTTAGGCTAAGTCAAGTAAGCCTTTGTGATTTGCTATTAAAAAACAAAAAAAAAGAGAGAAGAAAGGAACATAATTATCGTGAAAAAAATTATAAAAAAGAAAGCAAATTGATAACAAGAGTTGATACATTTTTTCCTTGTTTCAGAATTGTTATTTCTTCGTTTCATTATTCTAAATTTGAACCGTAAGTCTTTTCTTTTAAGCTACCTCGATACAGAAGCCAAGATCCAGGAATTACCTCAAAATCTAGGAACCCTCTAGATCGCAATTAATCTAGCAAACTCACTAATATGATCCGAGAAAACCTTAGACTCCAAGTTTAGCAAACCGATAATAAAGGATTATCTTGATGTAGAAAACGAGATAAGATGAATATGACGGTGGTGGCGTTGGATAGATTTGTCCTTGGCACCCGCCTAATTACAATTGAATAGGCAAACACTGCAAACGACACAAATCTGTCCAATGAATGGATGATGACGAGATAGATGTTGTAGGATATTTTGTCCTTGTCACCCTCTTAGACGTGATTATCTAAGCAAGCAACCTCAAGCGGCTCTAACCCACCCTCCTAGACGTAATTACCTAGGCAAGCAAGAGTGTGAAGATGATCTCCATTACAAGAACTTGACGAACTTACGTTGAAGAAGACTTCTGATATGAAAAATAACAAGGCAAATCTATCCACCTTGAAAATAAAATGGCCCATGGCCGAAGATTTTTGTAACTCACAAATTAATGATGTTCTTCTTCTTATTAATGAAGCAAATATGCCTTTAAATAGGCTACAAATGAAGAGTTTAACTTAAATTAGGAAAAATAAAGATAATAAAAAAATAAATAAACAAATTTTATCTAATCTAAAAAACTAATAAATAAATAACAAATCTAATCCTAAATCATCTAAATATCTTCATAAAGAATCCTAGATTAAATTTAAGTACAAATAATCAATAAAATTATTGAAAATTTGTAATAAATAATAATTCTCGTAATAAATTTGTATAGAGATTTTTGCTCACACAGTCTTCACTAAAACGGACATAACTTGAGTTCCCAACGTCAGATTGATGCGTTTCAAGCTAATAGACATACGAATATGTTTGAAGAAGACATGTAGACCCAGAAGTGCCTGAATCCCATCTGAAAATTTGATGCAGGTCGGCTAAAATTCCAAACTTATGAAACAACTTCAACTCTTCGGCTACAATGCATCATTTTAGCCCTCCCATGCATGTATCATACCTTATACACCATATCTTTCCAAACCTTACACTTATTTTGAGCCAATACAGCAAGTATTTTGGAGGATTTTGAGTAAGTTCGATTCAAGAACTTTTGAGATAAAAAGAGCGGTAAAAGGCACAAGAGAGTGAGTACATCTGACGGTAAAAGCCAAAGAGAGCGAGTGATTTTTTTCTTTTTATTTTTCCTCTTTCTTTTCTTTTGGAGTGAATAGGGAGCCATGAACGTAGATAAGAATATAAGGGGGTCTAATGAAGGACAAACAGGAGGAATCCCGAGACTACAATTTTAAGCACTTATTAAAGAATTGAGACAACTTATGGGTCAGAAACTCGAGTCCATACATGAGCAGATTGGCGGCCTTGAAGAGAAATTTGTGGGAGCCCCAACCGTTCGAGCAGAAGGTAACCCAATATAAGGCGTCTAAGAAGAGGAGATTGAGCAGATTGTGGATGACAACGAACGACTTGCCATTGTACAAAACCAATGCCTACATCGGAGGAATCAAGAAAGGTTTGATGATAACATTGTGAATATGAACATTCTGCCATTTCAAGGGAAAATAGATCCGGAGGCTTATCTTGAGTGGGAGCAGAAGATCGAACACATCTTTGATTGTCACAATTACTCCCAGCAAAATAAGGTAAAAATAGCATCCATTGAATTCACTAATTAAGCAATAGTTTGGTGGAACCAGTTAACCATGAACATACGACAAAATGGAGAATGTCCAGTGTCCACGTGGGAGGAAATGAAAGGCATAATGAGGAAGAGATTTATACCAGCCTATTATCATCAAGAATTAATACAGAAACTTTAGAACCTCAAACAAGGCAACATGAGTGTGGAAGATTATTTTAAAGAGATGGAGATGGCAATGATACGAGCAAACGTGGAGGAAGACACTGAATCTACCTTGGCAAGGTTCATTTTGGGTCTAAATCAAGACATAGCTGACACCGTGGATTTGCAATACTATGTGGACTTAGAAGAATTGGTTCACCTGGCTATGAAGGTGGAACAACAATTTAAGTGTAAAGGTACATCCCGAAACAACTCTTCTACTTCTAAATGGAGTCAGAATTCTAAATAGGGACAGATTGCTCCAAAAGCGCCATACAAACCAAATCATTTCAAGGAAAATGTTGGGACTTCAAAACCCAACAAGACTATTGATAAGAACAAAGGAAAGCCACAAGCTACACCAAATCGATCCAGGGATATTCAATGCTTCAAATGTCTTGGAAGGGGACATGTAGCTAGTCAGTGCCCAAATAGGCATACTATAGTGATTCGAGGAAGTGGCAAGATTGAATTCGAATTAGAAAAAGAAGAAGTTGATGCCATAAGTGAAGATGATAGACTTAGACACTCTCGCTGAATGAGAAGTGCTTGTTGTGAAGAGGAGTCTAAATACACAAATGGTGCAAGGCGACCAGCAACGAGAGAATATCTTTCATACACATTGTTATATCAATGGGAATGTATGTTTTGTGATTATTGATAGAGGAAGTTGTACTAATGTTGCCAGCATGTTAATGGTGGACAGGCTTGGATTGGTGACAACAAAACACCCAAACCCGTATAAGTATCAATGGCTTAATGACGGTGAGGAATTGAAGGTGACTAAGCAGGTACTCGTACCATTTTCCATCAGTAGATACAAGGACAAGGTCCTATGTGGTGTTGTACCCATGCACGTCAGCCACTTACTTTTGGGGAGACCTTGGCAGTTCGATCGAAGAGTGAATCATGACAGATATAATAATCGGTACTCATTCACTTTTGAAGGAAGGAAGCACACGCTAACCCTTTTATCACCGCAACAAGTACGCGATGATCAATTGCATTTGAAAAAGAATTTCCAAGGCTTAAATAAGAAAGAAAAAGAAAATGAGAGGAAAAATGAGCGAGAGAATGAGAGAAAAACAGTAAGTATTAGTAAAAGCGGGAAGGGAAAGAGTGAGATTGAAAGCGGGGGAGAGAAGCTTAAAATGAGCATATATGTGAGGGTAGTGAAATTAGAAAATGTGTTTTGGCGAGGCAAACACTTCTTGTGCTTTTTTGTACAAGGAGAATTTTGAACACTAACGAACTTGATGCAACATTGCCTTCTTCTATTGTTTCTTTTTTGCAGGATTTTGAAGATGTTTTACTCGATGAGATTCTAGGAGGTTTACCACCTATTCGTGGCATAGAACATCAAATCGATTTGGTGCCTAGTGCTACATTACCCAATCGACTAAGCATATAGTAGTAACCCGAGGAAACAAAAGAGTTACAACGACAAGTACAAGAATTGATAGAAAATGATATATTCAAGAGAGCTTAAGCCTATGTGCCATTCCTGTACTGTTGGTACCCAAGAAAGATGGGTCATGGCGTATGTGTGTGGATTGTCAAGCAATCAATCAAATCACAATCAAATATCGACATCCTATACCATGCCTAGATGATATGTTGGATGAATTGAGTGGTTCCAGTGTGTTTTCAAAGATCAATCTTAAAAGCGGATATCACCAAATCAAGATGAGAGAAGGTGATGAATGAAAGATAGTGTTCAAAACAAAACAAGGTTTGTATAAGTGGACTGTGATGCCTTTTAGTTTAACAAATACACCTAGAATTTTTATGAGATTGATGAATCACGTCCTGAGCATTATATTGGCAAGTTTTGCGTTGTTTATTTTGACGACAAACTCATATATAGTCGTTCTTTAGAGTACCATGAAATACATCTCAAGTTTGTTTTGAATACATCTCAAGTTTGTTTTGAATACATCTCAAGCAATTGAAGAGTGGCCGACGCCTACAAGCATTAGCCAGGTAAGGAGCTTTCATGGATTGGCCAGTTTCTATCGAAGGTTCATTCCTATTTTTAGTACCATTGATGCTCCTTTAACTAACGTGATTAAAATGAATGCAAGATTCTTTTGGAATATTGAGCAAGAACAGGCTTTTAATCATATTAAGGAGTGTTTAACAAAGGCACCATTGCTTCCTTACCAAACTTTTATAAGACATTCAAGATCGAGTGTGATGCTTCAGGTATAGGAATCGATGTTGTTTTATCACAAGAGGGACGTCCAGTTGTATATTTTAGCGAGAAACTAAATGGAGCAACCTTGAACTATCCAACATATAACAAGGAAATGTATGCCTTGATTAGGGCCTTGGAAAAATGGCAACATTACTGATACATGCATGAGCGGGGTCAAATTACTAATATTTGACAAGAAGCTGAATTTGTTCGATGCAAACAATAAAAGCCAAAACAGTGCACGCATAGGAGGTCAAAAACGATGCATCTTGGACAAGAAATTGAATCTGTTTGTAAAGTCCGGAAAGTCAGCCAACCTGCGACGAGGTTCTGGATTAGATCCGTGCATTTCTGAGTCAAGTTGTCTTCTAACAAATTGTCCATCATTCAATTACCTTTCCAATGCATCTTGAAACGCGTCAATCGGACACCAGGAACTCAAGATACGTCCAATTTACTGAAGACTGCGCATGCAGAAAACTGTATACGGGATTATTACGGGATTTTGTAAAATTCAGCCCAAAAGCTAACATATAAGGCTTTGGACGAATTAAACTTAGCCCAATATATTTATTATCATTTAAATTGATGTTTTTAGGGTTTTATATACTTTAGGAACCAGCCACCCAGCCCTTATCAGCTTATCACTTGTCTTATCACCTTATTCCTTGCCACACAAGCACAAGGAGTTTATAGGCTGTTATTTTTTATTATTTTAATTAGATTAGGATTTCCTTGTTTTAGTAGAAGTTAAATTACTTTGTCTAACCTTCACCTATAAAAGGATGAAGCCTTGTTTTAGTAGAAGTTAAATTACTTTGTCTAACCTTGTTTTAGGAGATTTTCTTTGATTTATGAAATATTTAGTGAGTTTGTTTTTGCAAGTGCTGATTACTTGTGCCTTCGAAGTCTTCTTCGACATAAGTTCGACGAGTTCTTGTGAGGGAGATCATCTTCACACTTTTGCTTGCCTAGATAAACGTGTCTAGGAGGGTGGGTTAGAGCCGCTTGAGGTTGCTTGCTTAGATAATTGAGTCTAAGAGGGTGCCGAGGACAAAGCAACATCAACAATTCACAAGTCATCTTCATCTTCAACCTTCACACCATGTTCCATATTTCCATAAACAAAGCTGGAATTTCCAGATTTGTTTTACTTATCTCTTTCTCAATCTCTTTTAATCTTTACGTATCTTGAGTTCCTAATGTCCGATTGACGCGTTTAAAGATGCGTTGGAAAGGTAACTGAATGACAGACAATTTGTTAGAAGACAACTTGACTAAAAAATGCCCGGATCCCATCCAAAAACTCGTTGCAAGTTGGCTGACTTTCCAGAATTTACAAACATATTCAATTTCTTGTCCAAGATGCATCATTTTTGACCTCCTATGTGTGCACTGTTTTGGCTTTTATTGTTTGCATCGAACAAATTCAGCTTCTTGTCCAATATTAGTAATTTGACCCCGCTCATGCATCTATCAATTACCTATGGTCGAAGGAATTTGTTGTGCATACGGACCATGAGTCATTGAAACACATCAAGGGATAACACAAAATCAACAAAAAAACACGCCAAATGGGTGGAATTCCTTGAGTCATTCCCATATGTCATTAAGTACAAGAAGGGAAAGCGAACGTTGTTGTTGATGCCTTATCACGAAGGTATGTGCTTCTTAATTCTCTTGAATCTAAACTTATTGGATTTGCATTTCTTAAAGAACTCTATGCTACTGATCTTGATTTTGGAGACACCCTTAAAGCATGTGAGAAAGGTGCTTTTGACAAGTTTTACAGGCACGATGGGTTCTTATTCAAGGAAAGGAAACTTTTCATTCCTCAAAGTAGTGCGCGTGAGGTCTTAGTGAAGGAAGCCCATAGCGGAGGGCTTATGGGACATTTCGGAGTTAACAAGACGTTAAACATCCTTCAGAGCATTTGTTTTGGCCAAAAATGAAAAGGGATGTGGAACGAATTTGTGAGCGATGTATCACTTGTAAAAGGGCAAAATCAAGACTTCAACCTCAAGGGTTGTACATGCCATTACCAATCTTTAATGAATCGTGGGTTGACATTTCCATTTTTGTGGTTGTCGATAGGTTTTCAAAAATGGAACACTTTATTCCGTGTCATAAAATTGATGATGCTTCCAATATTGCTAATCTATTTTTCAGGGAACTTATGCATTTACATGGATTTCTGAGGACAATTGTTTCGGATCGAGAAACGAAGTTTTTGAATCATTTTTGGAGGTCTTTATGGAGCAGGATTGGGACAAATTTATTGTTCTCTACAGCTTGTCATCCTCAAACTAATGGCCAAACTGAAGTGGTAAATCGAGTACTTTAAACTTTGTTGCGGTCTTTGATTAGCAAGAATCCAAAATTGTGGGAAGATAGCTTGCCACATGTGGAATTTGCTTACAACAGAGCAGTTCATTCAGCCACCAAATTCACACCATTTGAGGTTGTATATGGGTTTAATCCATTGTCTCCTATGGATTTGTTACCTTTGCCCATTGATCAAGTATTAAACCTGGACGGGAAAAACAAGGCTGAATTCGTGAAAAAGCTTCATCAGAAGGTTCAAGAGAACATTGAGAAAAGAACAAAGCAATATGAACAACAAGCAAATAAAGGGCGAAAGCAAGTCAACTTTGAACTCGACGATTGGTTTGGGTGCACTTCAAGAAGGAACGATTTCTAGCACAAAGGAAACCTAAACTCTCACTTAGAGGGAATGGGCCATTTCAAGTATTAGAGAAGATCAATGATAATCCCTACAAGATATATCTTCCGGGAGAGCTTGGTGTCAGTGCTACTTTTAACGTTTTAGACTTATCTCTTTTTGAGCAAGGTAATGATTTGAGGACAAATTGCTCTCAAGAAAGGGAGGATGATGAGATCATGGCGTCACCACCAGTATTGGACCCGGAGGCCCCATTACTCATACCAGGGCAAGGAAATTTAGAGATGCAGTCAGCAACAAGTACAATCATGCATGGAAGATTATTGAAGCTACCGAAGTTGAATCAATGCCCTACAACGTGGAAGATTCATGCAACGTGAAAGGGAGTCCATGCAACGTGTTGCATGTTTATTTCTGATGCATATGTTCCATTTGATCTTTATAATTTTAGTATGCACATGTTTTTAATTATGCTATTTATTGTTTATTTTACGGCACTAGAGTTCGTTGAATCATATACCATATATTTATTATATTTAGCATGCATAATATTACCTTGCTTTATTTCTGATCATATTTCTCGTATTTATAGGTGTTATGCAAGGACAATGAGTAGACACATCATTAGGGTGATTTAGAGAATTATGACTATTGGAGAGGTGCTTGCTTACGTTCACATGGAAATTGACATGCTTGCTTATGTTCACAATGGACGGCGATTCTAGGAGGTGCTTGCTTACATTCACATGGAAATTGACATACTTGCTTACATTCACATGGAAATTGACATGCTAGCTTATGATTACATTGGGCAGCAAAGGCACACATTTCAAGGTTTCTTTTTTTATTTATTATCCCTTCACATGTCTCTAGGATTATTGGCCGATCACTTTATTTTGTAAAGTCTATAAATAAAGGGTGGTTTTTCAATTGTAAGACACACTTTGATTTTTTTAAAAATTGAGAGTTTTAAATCTCTTTCGTTCTTTTGAAAACTTTATCATCTTTAATGTTCTGCTTGTTAAACCAAACCTTGATATCTTTGGTTCGTAGTTTTACTTAACTAGGGGGTCAAGATCCTCATTTCGTTTAGAGACCGTTATAGGGTTTGGGTCACACTTTTTAGTGTTGGTTCAATCCTCAAGTCCTAAACTACCTCCCATATTTCATCATCCAATTCTACCACCCCCATCAATCACATTAACCATCCAAAATTCCAGAACCTTTATTCTCATCACTTTTTATATCATTACACACCATCATCCTTTAAACCATCCAAAAACCATTGCAAGTCTTACAACATAAAGTTACTTCATTTAAGATCGGGCAAATCAAGCATCTCGGTAAATTCTAAGACGAGATTGCATCAGTGCTACACTCAATTATCTAACTTATAATAAAGAAATGTACGCACTCGAGACATGGTAGCCCTATCTATGGCCTAAGCAGTTTGTTATCCACACGGATCACGAGGCCTTGAAGCATATTAAGGGGCAACATAAACTCAACAAACGGCATGCCAAGTGGGTTTTCATTATCAAAAAGGTACGTCATACTGAACTCCTTAAATTACAAATTACTTGGGTTTTCATTTATAAAAGAACTCTATGCTATTGACTTTGATTTTGGAGAAAAGTATAAGTTGTGTGAAGCAGGTTCACATGATAAATATTACAGGCATGACGGGTTTCTTTTTAAGGAAGGTCGACTTTGCATTCCCAAATGGTCCATTCGAAAAGTTTGGTCCAAGAACCACATGAAGGAGGACTCATGGGGCGTTTCGGGGTAGATAAAACCTTACACACACTGAAGGAACACCTCTTTTGGCTAAAAATGAAGAAGAACATTGAAAAACTACATGAGCGGTGCCTTGTGTGCAAGAGAGCTAAATCAAGAGTTATGCCCCATGTGATGTATATGCCTTTACCTATCCAAATGCGTCATGGGTTGATATTTCCATGGATTTCGTACTAGGACCGTCGAGGATCAAAAATAGAAGAAACTCCATATTTGTGGTGGTTGATCGCTTCTCCAAGATGGCTCATTTCATACTTTGTCATAAGACAGATGATGCCATTCATATAGCCGACTTATTCTTGAAGGAGGTGGTACGTTTGCATGGACTTCGCAAAACCATTGTGTCGGATCAAGATGTCAAGTTCCTCAGTCATTTTTGGAGGACACTTTGGAGCAAGTTAGGGACAAAGTTGCTATTCTCCACTACATGCCATCCTCAAACCGACAGCCAAACTGATGTGGTGAATAGGGGTCCTATCTACTTTATTGCAGTCTCTCATTCAGAAGAACATCAAAACATGGGAAGAATGTTTGCCACATCTGGAGTTTGCATACAACAGATCTGTCCATTTCGCAACTAAGCACTCCCCATTTGAAGTGGTATACGGTTTTAATCCCTTGACTCCCTTGGACCTTTTACCTTTGCCGTGTGAACAGATTTTGAACAAAGATGGCAAAATGATAGAGTAGCGCAGATCTAAATAAAAAAAGAAAACAAACCCAAAATAAAGAACAAATATGAAAAATTCAAATTTGCTTATGGTGGTGGCGTCAGTGGAGGAAGCTTGAATATGTGGAGATGGCGTGATGAAGTGGTAGTTGTCCTTGGCACCCTCTTAGACGCTCTAAGCAAGCAACCTCAAGCGGCTCTAACCCACCCTCCCAAACGCGATTGTACGAGCAAGCAGGAGTGTGAAGATCCTCAACAACAAATCCTGGAGAACTTGAAAATTGATTTGCTTCTAAAACACAAGATAATCTTCTTGCAAGTTGGAACTCAAAAGAGAACTTTATTTAATCATTCAAATCTGAATTACAATGTGGGTGATGCCTCATTTATATAGGCCTTGGAGAATTTCTAATCCTACCAAACTTAGGAATTAAATACAATAAATAAATGCTGAAATCTAATATCCTAATTAGATAAGTAACTTCTAATAAGAAATAAATGCTAAAAATAAAATCCTAATTAAATAAATCTAATCCTAATAGATATTGCATAATCCTATATTGATTTAAATTACAAATAATTAGATAAAATATTGAAAATCGTAATTATCCAAAACTCCCTTATTAATCCCGTATAGGAATTTCTGCATGCGCTGTCTTCTCTAAAATACATTTATCTTGAGTCTCAAATGTCCGATTGAGGCGTTTCAATATGCTTTGGAAAGATAATTGACAGCCAGGAAAGTTTTAAGAAGACATGTCGACCCATAAATGCCTAGATCCTATCCAAAAATACGTCATAAGTTGACTGACTGTTTTGACTTGCAAAGCAATTTCAACTTCTTTTTCAAGATGATTATTTTGACCCCTCTCGTGCTCGTATCATTCCCCCACTCTTCAAAAGGATTCATCCTCGAATCATGATTCCATTCAAAGAGTCTTCGCAAGTCTGCAAGTTGTCGAGCGTTCGTATATGCCTGACACGTATCATCCCCTTCCTCCTCAAAGGGATTCGTCCTCAAATCCAAGCTGAAAAAAAGAAGGATGTGAAATAAGGGGAAGTACAAAAGAATCTTTTTCAAAAGTGGAGTGATCTAATTGATCACCTCGCAATGGTTCAACAAAGTCCTGGAAAAATAACTCAAAACCACTCGAAACAAGGATGTTATGGTTAGGTTGAAAAAAAATCTCTCTTTATATTTTTCTCGTCTTTTTCTTTTGGACATAGATCAACTTTTACCTCTTGTTTCTTTTCACTCACATTAATTGGACTTTTATTGTTCTCGGCCTCTTGACTCTTGGTCTTTTTCAAATAAAATAACTCGCGTACCCAATTCCTATCACAAAAATATTATCAAAATACAATTTCTATAGAGGAGGAAGCATTTCTAACATAATGATAGGAAAATTATTAAATGAAGGGTTAGAATCACACTTACTTTCGTGACACGCAAGTACTTTATTTTCTGCTTGTGCATCATCTTGTTCTCCTTCGTCCTCGTATGGAATACCTTGTGGAGTCGTGGTGAGAATAGATGATATGAACGTCAATGGCAAAGACCCAGAGAAGTACCCAGGTGGCCCCATTACTCGAGCAAGGGCCAAGGAGTTCCAAGCAGCCATGGAAAATATGTTTCCATCAAGCTTGGGACGTGAGAAAGAAGAAATAATAAGGGAGGAACACTTTACTTTGCTTATGCATGAATTTGCATGAGTATTTAAAGTTTGCATAACATTCATTGCATTCAATAAACATGTTGTTCATTAAAGCATGCGTTGCATTTAAACATGTAGTTCATTTAGTTATACACTTCATTTAACTAAGTAGTTCATTGATTAAACTAGTTCATTCAAGATTATTAGTTCATTGAATAAAGTTAGTTCATTAATTAAACTAGTTCATTCATCAAACTAGCTCATTTAATAAACTAACTCTTAATTGTTTACATGCATGTTTTCAATTAAAGATTGAATAAAGTTTACCTTTGTGTCTAGGTGCATGAGGGAAGATGAACGGTTTTACCAGATGCAAGAATATCAGCAGAATGTCTTCCAATTCTGGATGCGATACAGACGTGTTTGGATCCAGAAATCAATTGGACGTTATTCCTCCATCTCTTAGCTTTCCAATGCCTTTTGAATCACCTCAATCCGATATCGGGAGCTTGAGATACGAATGATTTACTGAAGACAGTGCAGG